>AFRD01000318.1:0-40307 GCA_000222875.2 Periglandula ipomoeae IasaF13
GGTTGGACGCCAGACTATCATAAATTCTCTTTGAACGAGCTCAAGAATAAAGGCTAGCGCAAACATGTCAGGCGTCGCTTCAGACAGACAGATATGCTCATCATTAACGAGATCAGCATAGCTAAGAATCATCATCTAGAGCGCATCAATAAATGTATAAAGACAATCAGGTGCTAGTCAGGAGATGGATAAGAACTACGCACTAGACGCTCCTGCTTTTAGAGGTGTTCAGCTCATCATAACAAGCGACTTCTACTAGTTACTGCCCATCAAGCCGTTCTAATTTTGTATCGAGTGTGGCCTTGAGATGCTTCTCAACGACAGTAATAACAAGTTTAATTATCCCAATAACCACAGCCCCTTTCGCAAGACAGATAAATAAGCCTTCAAGAGCTCTACTTAGGAGAAGCCAACTTTGCCTATATAAATTTAAAAGAGATCCATCGCTAAAACGACGAATTTTTAATTAAGATGCTCTAGAGATGTTGGCTAAGTATATCGTTTACTTAGCACAAAATGGACACTCTTATAAACTATAAATGCAACGTTACAAAAGCTACCCAACTCCTTTACAAGAGAAAAGAGGTGGCCAATGAGAATGTAAAGAAGTTTAGAGCTATAAAGACTCTAATAAAGGCATACAAGGCTTTAGATGGCTTTAGATGGCTTTAGTTAGAATTAGAGGTATGACCCGATGCTTAGGCACTACAATAAGCGGAGCTTAGATATCACGTTAGAAGCATGCAAAGACCAACGACTAGATCTAGTGGTTTAGCTGCAAGGCGGCATGCTTGTTGTGTTACAAGTCAACCTCAATCTAAAAATAGGACTGGTTAATAGTAGTTAGGGCATTATTAAAGGTTAGGAGGCCTTTAGTTACAAGAAGCTTCTAAAGGCCTATACCAATAGCATAAAAGACACGCTATTAGCTAGAGTTAATGCTATTAGTGGTGAACATTCTAAACTCAGAGAGGCATAGGTTCAAGCCTTCATGGCTAGCTAGATGAAGGTGAGGCACAACCCCGGATCCGCTTTTACAACAGCGTGGAGCGCACTATCTATCCCTAGTGTATAGTCGGCTTCTATTGGTGACTTAGAGCCCTACTCTCTACTCTATTGAACATAGATTCCTCTTATGGCTGGATAGGCCTTAAGTGTCCATAAAAGCTAGGGTATAACGCTTAATCCCGTAATCATTGACCTATCTAATGCCTTTAAGCAAGGTTAGGTCTACGTCGTTCTATTGCGAGCAACAAGCCTTAGGGGGCTAAAGGTGGATGGTAGTGCCCAAGGATTGACGGTAGGATATGGTGGGAACGCCAAGGTGCGGGAATTCCTCCAGGCAAGATTCAGTGAACAACTGTTTCTGAATCATGGAGGCTAGACAGTTGGCTCATCACAGCGCTCTGGACGAAGCAACAGAATTTCCTCTCCTGCTGTGTTTAGCCTTTTCCCAAGAGAGCAAAAGCCAGTCCCTGCTGGTGTTCGTGGAGGCCAGGCCATCCAGGGGTGGACCTAACAGTACAAAGCCACTATCGACGGATATGCGTATTCATATCCAGCTTTGCATTTTATCGAGTTTCATTTTCAAAGTTTATTGTGGATCATCGTTTCGAATCAGAACGCATCAGCAAAGCATAAGTCTCCGACCCTTGTTTCACGATTTTGCCCTGGACATCGCGACAGACCTGTTCCTCGGGAACTCCGCGACCATCCTTAGTCTGCCCTCCGAAACCAAAAACGAAGGCATTCGCTTTTCGAGGGTTTTAAATGAGGCGATGGAATGGTGAACGACCAGAGAGCACTTCAAAATGTTGCATGGCTCGTGACAACACTGGGATTTCTAAGGTCACGCAATACTGCTCTTGATTCTTTAGAAAATATGATCATTAAGACTCAGCGATATCAACCACCATTGCTACGTCATTTATCCCCCAGTATTTTTTCAGCACTATCACATTTGGTGGAGTAGGCGGTCTCAGAAACGACCGCTCTCACTGCAGTATACGTGTCTGCTAGCTATCATTTTCGCCTGCGCTTTGCAACATGTGGACATTGCGAGTGAAGAGGCCTTCGAAAGGGAATTGAGAGACACACCGGGCATTGTCTCTGATCAACCTCGCGCGGCAATGGGGAGCCTGCAAGTGTCATTCCTGTTGGACACTATCATTTTCTCAACGTCCAACGTATATTGCATTCATGCTATTGGTACAAAGCCGAAGCCAAGTTTGTCGAAGCATTACATGTTCTGAATGCTGCGATTCTGGAGGGTCGAGAGCTGGGGTATCACAAAGAACCGCCGTCAGGTACGTTGACCGATTTCGAATTGGAGATGCGCAGAAGGCTTTGGTGTATTATGGACGCCTGGGACTGGTACTAAATGCCCCCAATGTGACATTGCCCTGCAGAGCCGAGCTGACAATGTCTTAGGCAGCTCTCTTCCGGCTTTTCTAGGCCTAAGATCATTGATCGCTTCGATTGCGATGTTGAGCTGCCTGAACTAGCCCTTGAGGGCCATGTAGTGTCTCCCTTGCATCATATGAGGATGCAAATATTCGCTCAAAACCTCTGATACAAGCAAAGACCAGGAATGCCACTGGCTCTTTGCTCACAGGTTTTACGTAAACGCTATGGCCTGTCTCCTGATTCTCAATTCAATCAGACACTATATGGTGAAGAATAACGCGGTGAGACTCCCCTCCTGATGAGCTTAAAATCGGGGAGGAGGAATTGCAGTATTCGCTGAACCTCGTGAAGACCCTGCGGCTCTAGGCGAATACAATCTATAATCGCGACGGCAGACTGCATTTCATCATCTTTTCCATGTTACGGCAGCCATTTTCTGTACAGCAATGCCCGAGGATACCGAACAGATTCATCGGGCATCGGCGTGGAATCATGGCCGTTGTTCGAGATGCTGTGGAGATGTTGAAAAAAATCTAATCAGGATTTCGAAAACCTCGTACCATATCCTCGATCGACTTGTAAGAAAATTACCAGATATCATGCTGAGCGATGATGTGGAACAACAAGTAAGGCGGCCTACACCAGGTGGCACTTTTATCTTCAAATTGCGATACTAGACAGAACAGTCAGCTTGATAACTACCACGCAGCATTGATTCAGATAATGTCTTCGCGAACGAACTCCTTTGATGCACTTTTCCGGCGGCAAGCGCTCGTAAACCTAAGTTGCCCAGAGAAAGATCAATCAAATCAGCAGCGAAGGGCAAGATCAAGACCAAAATGTCTTAAGCCTATACAAGGCGGACCAACCCTGGCAGTGGATTCAGGAGGTGAAAGCTTTTGACAGTCTTCGGGAAGCGTCACGCCAAGATTTACGCTTACAAGATATGATATACGTGATTCTGACAAAAACATATACGGTTAGAAAACTCTTCTGATTCCTGCTTAAACACACTTCTTTGTCAGAAGAATTCAATAATGTGGATTTGGCGGAAGATCCATTGCGATGCCCAAAGAAACGATCAGGGGCTCTTGGCTTTAGATCAATAGCAAAGCCTGTCAACTATTGATCTCAGTGTTAACGATTTGCTTGCCCTAGAGCTATCAGAACTGAGTCTTTGACCTCCCTTATTTTGTTCGATCTCCCGAAGGGCGCATGTGGCAGTGCATACACTTTGATGATTGAAGCATTCCCCGTTGATTGTCGAAATGTCCGCATCTCCACGTTCTCCGGAGGCAGTTACGTATCTGGCAGTGTTTTCACACAAGTAATCCATACTTGCTACTTTACCTGAAGTGGTAAGTTTTGCGAGTTTTACCTGTCGCTTCCTGTCGATGCAGCTCGACCTGACTGACCCCTTGCTTCTCTTCATGGCATTGGTCAGACACCGTACTACAAATCTCGGGCGACAACCATATCACGGTTGCTAGGGTGGGTTGCAATGCATGGATTTTAGGCGCAGTGAGTCTTGTCCTTATAAATTCCTTGAAAGTCGCAAAACTAGGGGACTCGGAGGACGCCTCCTCGTTCAATGCAAAACAATTTGCCGCCGATTCAATCGCATCGTGTGCTCTAAGCGTGAGATTTTAATGGGTAGCGGTGGGGTTGCTTCGTAGGACTCGGAAAGGGTGCAGTGTCACGTCGGCCGGATTCTTCAATCGTCCGTCCTAGCTGGCATTTATGCGTGCGCAACAAAGTCTGGAGCGTGTTTGTTACTTCTGAGCAACTAAATGAAAAGCGAAATGTGATCGTATTTCCCTGAAGTTGGTACACGACAAGCTCAATCCGTTCATAGAAATGTTTAATGGCTGATAGTGACTATTCCATCGATGATTAGTTATCCGGTTGCAATTGGGCATAAATTCAACCTTAAGAAAAGCACAACGCTTGCTGCAGCTTTTCTTACACCAAGTGGCTTGCTTGTCCCACCGATCTATCATGAGATGTGGCGGGAGGAAGTCCACCTCTAATGTACTTTTTTGCCTCTTCAGCCCCTCCACCAAGCAGTGGGGTTACGGGAACAAAGCCTATCTGACAATCCGTAGGATCGAATGATGGAATTCAGCAAGAGTTAAAGACAATTTCGGCTACCTTGAAAGAATCGACTACAAGTAACGAACTACGTACTGCGTCTTGAAACAAGCACGTGGCCGAACAACGGCTGATGCATGGATTGTTGTCGAATAAATACACCTTTACGCCTATTAGGTGCTGAAAAATTCTTCGGCGGTACCTGAGTCCTTGGAGGTTCTGAGTCTGACTTTCAGATTGTCGATATCCATTCGGTTGTCAACAAGTAGAGATCCATGTGAACGGGAATGGACATGTGGAGGTATATTTACCCGCCCCTCGCCAAATATCTGTATTTGTGACTGGCCCGGAACATATGCGCAGCTTATTTTTACCTTGGATGTCGGATTCAAGTCTCCTCCAGCAACTACTTCTTCGACACGAGAAACTGAGTTACCAGAGAAGACACAATTGCTGGTTGAAAATCTATCTGACCATCTTCATGCTCCTCCACAACCTGGCTCTCGTCACCTCACATAATGAGATTCGCGCCAGGAAACTCGGCATAGAGGTGAGCCATTCAAATAGCAGATCCGAACTTCAACCGTGCTCAATAATACTAACAACGCTGTAGCGCCGATTCGCACAAGAGAACTTAGTGAATGACTACTTGTGTGGCAAGTTTTTGATTGGCGTGCGCGAGTACTTGTGTTCCTTTACTCATATCTGACCAGGAGCCTAAAATCTTGTTGCTCATTTCCACACCGGCAACAAAGGTGCAAGTCCGTTTTCCGACAGTTGTACGGTCAGAGAATTACAAAAATTGGTTGCAAAGGACATGAAGACCATCGAGCTTATTCATAAGTGTAGGGAGCATATCCGTCGCCATGGTAAGATGCCTTGCATGGGTCTGATTTATACAACCCATATCGCCGTCTTCCACAAATTCTTCACTGAACATCACGATCTGCTAACTACGGAAATGTAGAAAATATGTGGGAAAGTGTCCACCGAAACTTGCAATACGGACACGACTTTTTTTATATCAGTCAGCTATTCGGGGACAGATGGCAGCCACAGCCGATGATATGATGCTTGTGCCATAGAGGAAAAGAATAGGCTAATAATCACAATTCTAGCAATTATCACGGGCACCGGCCAACCAATCATAGGACTCTGATCGTGATAGGACAATTTTCCAACACCCAGCACCAATACAGAGAATTGCTCTGCAGATCGTGGCCACTGGTAGCTTAGTACTGCAGCAAGTCGAGAACATTGGCTTGGGCGAGTGTCCACATTTCCTGGCCAAAAGAGAGCTGAAGTCGGCCCCATGACTTTTGGGCACCCCTAAAGGAGCAAGAAAAATCACCAAACAAGATGCCAAAAGCCGAGAATCATAATTAAGACTTGTCGAGTTCAGTGTTGTCGCGTTTCTTACCACAAAATCTGCAAAAAGATGGCTTTGGGCGGCCGCGGCCCTTCGATATGTACCTAGGTTACGACTTCCGTGAAGAATGAAGGAGCGCCCTCACAACTTTACTCCGACGATGGAAACACTGATAGAGCATGATCAGCAATGTATGCACAATCGAGGAAGCTGTGGTGATGTAGGGTATTGGGCACGCACCACCAGGCATTTGTACCATCGCTCGTCCGTACATGTTGTGGATAGTAGTATAGTATAACTTTGAAACCTGCGGCCGCCATATATCTTCCTCGGTATGCAGCTTTCAGAAATTTCGTGCATGTCTTACAGGTCTGTGTCGATTTCCAGAGGTGCACAGGTTGGCAGGTGCAGACTGCTCCATCTGTGGTACAGATATCAACGAGTTCAACATGTCCAGTCAGCTTGGTAATATCTCGAAGATGCTGAAAATATCTTGGCCAGTCTTCAATGTTTCTCATATTTCGCACAAAGACGTAGTCCCATTGATATCTTTCTGGGTAAGTCTGAATGTCTTCCATCTCAAGAAAACATTGACTAGGAAGGCTTCGTGGTATGTTTTCCGTGTCCAGAATGATCACCATTGAACGTGGGTATCTGGCAGCGATTTCCCTATGTCATGTTAACATCGGAACAAGGGCAAATGAGAGAAGGCATTGTCAAAACTTCACTTTGCCCAGCCCACAGCTCCACTGCCTGCGCAAAGAATGTTCAGGGGGTTTCGGAGTGGTGCTATAAAGATCAATCCCCCAGTGAGAGCAGAGAATATTTGGTGCCTCGGGACTTTAGTATCGGTGTATCAGATAGCGAGGAAGCTCTTACTGAAAATCATCTATCCGATTCGGATCTCTCAACTCTTCTTGATCTGCCTCGGACGCAATGTTGATGTGTTTCGCGCTTGATCCTGCGTAACAGCTCAAAGTTATGGTAGAAGATGTCAGAAAGGCACTCTGACCCTGAGCATCTATTGAAGGATGACAAATAACTACATCCTCATGCATGCCGAACGACCTTAACGGTGCTTCGAGCAACACTTTTTGTGTGCGGTCACTAAAAAACATCGATGTCATTAGCTGGCTGGACCTTGTGACAGGACATACGGACGTCATGCCGTTTTGCGGTTTTGGACTTTCTGATTCCAATACAGAAGCTTCCAAACAAGTGTAACATGTGCTTGAATCTTCCGCCAACACCGGAGATATGATTATGGTCCTATAGTAATTAGTGTGGTGCACACTATTGTAACACTTCTTTGGCCTACCAATTCCGGATCGCTCATTTTCCTCGGTCAAAAACAGCACAGCTAGTTTTATTTCGATGTAATGACTAATACTTCTTTTCTTTTTGTTTTGGAAAGATCTGAAAAGATAAAATGTGGTGACGATTGCTTCGGTGTGAATGCTGCGTGGTCCCGAGTTGCCCGAGCTTAGCCAGAGTTCAGAGTTGTTGGACTCGTTACAGAATGCCTCAGCGATCATCAAACCAAAGGGCGGTGGGGTATTGACGAGCGATCCATAATCCTACGTGATCCTACCACACGCAATTGGATGCCAAGACTTGGAGTGAGACCGGCCCGCTGCCATCATAGACACTGATGGTAGTCTGGGACTGGGAAAATTGAGCGAAATGGAGGTGTGTCATCAGCTCACACCCTACTTCCTGGGTTCTTTTCAAATGACCTTGCGAGATAAGAACCACGGACAGGATCAGTTGCAATATTCCGCAGTATGATACATACAATGGTGGTAGAGCATGATGTCTCACATCATCGGTTTACATGATACATCATATCTCCAATCCCCGACTTTGCAAAAGGCCTGGTTCGTACGGAGTACCCTATTTGTACAATCCCCGTTACATCCTAGTTTCTGTGTTTTTAAAAGGAAGTCGACTTCGTTCAAAGTTGCGATTGGACGAAACACAACGTCACAATCTGTGTTGTGCATACTTTCATGAATCTGCTGGATGCCTTTACTATCATCCTTTTTGTTACCGGTCCTCTTGGCCGCCACTTGCAGTGATACAATGGGAAAATTTGAGCCATGAGATTATCAGACTAGTACATAACGCTTTGTAATTTTGTCTATACCGATGCTTGAGGCGTAGTAATTAGAGTCTAGCTTATACTAATTCTGGTCCATGCTGAAGCTGGCCCCAGGGAAGGAAGACATATGCGAGAGCACAAGACCCGGGACGGGCAAAGGCATTACCTTGATCCCAGAACAGGCGATTTTTCATGGATGAACGAAGGCGCCACGAGCCAATGACCGCTCAAACTATTAGAAGAAAGGGAGCAGATAGGGCCCCGAAGACAGTCATCGTTTGGCCGGTTACAGCGTGTGATGATACGGCCACTGATTTCTGTCCTATCTTTCGAGCGAACTACTTAAAAAGAAAACTTCTTGTTTTCCGCATTGCTGCGCGTGTGCTTTCAAGGGGCTCTCAAAAGCGAAGCCTACTGGGTCATCTCAAGACTAATAACGTGTTGATCGTCCCTGCAAGGGTTGAGGGCGGATAGGCCCCTCATATCCTAGCACTGAGGCGCTACAACATTGTGACTTGTGACGGAATCTTCAGGGAAAGCAGCCCTCCTTCACCTTCAAAGTTGTTCTTCTCGATAGGTGACTGTAAAATATTCGAAATGCATTCTTCGCGTCACAGCGCCAAAATCGACGCGCAAGAGAATCTGACAGCTACAAAAATCAGCTAGGAGAATTGAGGTAGCAGAAGTAAAATGCTTTGGACTGTACCTGAAGTCAGCTTTAGCAACCTTGAATGCGATTTGTGTCATCAAGAGTCAGCCACGCATTGTTTCACAGTCTATGTCTTAACCTCCGTGGAAATCGTATCAGGGTGGTTGGCTAAGCACGCCCTACGGGAAAGTATGGAGGTCATTCTAATCTCGTTGGTGTCGCATTGAGAGCTGAACCATGCATGAGAAAGTATTTCATGGCCTGCATAGTTGTCCGGAAAAGGAACGGTGGCTTCAAAATCCTGTTATTTGGCAGCACAAACGACGCAAAGCCTCTTTCAGCCATTCGTATTTGCCAGAGCGCCGAGTAGCGCGTCTGACAGTTGTTTCTCATTCTTACTAGTACAAATGAATGTATATATCATTATTCATTTATTATGCCCGGTGGAGGAACCCAAGAGGGCTGCTCTAAACCTATGGAAATTGCGTTTCTCAAGCTTGGTCATTGCCTCATTGAAGTCCATGCGCCCCTATAGTCTATTTTCTGCCCTTTGCCACCTGTTCTCTTATCTTTACTGCTATTTCTTGTGTCTTCTGTTCATTCAAGCCAACTAGCTCGGGGTCTGTTCCCTAAGTGTTCAGGATCCTATTTTCGGCAGCTAAAGCGGCGTCTGCTATGATAATACGAGGTGGTAATAGGGTTGAAATGGTTAGCTAATGGGGAGTGGTTGTTGTAGTTTGTGTGTTCTGCTTGTTAAGACGGCCAGTAGCCAGTGCAAATCGAATCGCTGCCTGTACTGCCCTCAAATCCGGCCTCCGGTCTGCTCCGTCCGTTGGTCCTTTTCCTCCCAGAAAGAATGAAATATTTCCTCTTTGCGCCTCGGTATACTTAAACATCTCTGTTCTGTATGTGCTCCACCTTGTGCATCGGAACAGGAAATGAACTATCGTCTCCGGGTTCATGCCCGCAGGCGCACTGCCTGGAAGGCGTTGTCTTTATTCGAGAAAGTGAATTGTTAAGCGTTGACATGTCTGTCCTCATTTGCGCCAATACGTTGCGTTCTATCCATAGCCTGTCGTCGTACAGCTGTCGAGAATGTCCGCCAGGGAGGGCTGCATCCGCTCTTTTGGAATGCTTGCCCACCTCGTCTGGTAAGCTCCTTTCGGCTTTATTGTTATTATTGTATTTTCCGTCCAGCGGCTGAAGGCCGCTCAGGTCCCGGTGGATCACAGGACGTGTTAGGCTAGTGTTAATTTACAGGACTTGTCGCGGTCGCGAAACGCAATGTGCAACATATATAGAACACTATTTAACATGGCACCAGCTTAAAGGCACTCACAGGCAAGTCTACTCCCGTCAATAGGATGTTCAAATAATGTGGTATAGATAAAAGAAGTTGCTTTATAGGCTGCCATAGTAGCTAGGAATAACATGCGCGCGGATAAAAGGTGCTTGAGCCCACCTCCCACCTACGCAGCCATAAAAGAGAGATATAACAAAAAGAAATAGGGAAGGATCTCATCTACAGTTATAGGCATATCTCCTCAAAGAAGGAGCTAGGTTAAACTAGATTAATAAACTTTTTAAAGTCTCTACCTATTACTTAGTTAATTGCTACTACTAGTGAGGGAGCAAGCCCTTATCTAGTAGCGCGGCTTAATCTTCCTGCAATAGAAGAGATGCATTAAGGACTTGCGCCAGCCATAAGAACACGCTAACTGCGCATTTTTATGACCAAATCTTTCGTGATATTCGGCAAAGTCACCATGGTGGTTCCTAGCAGCAAGAAGGTAATAAAGCAATAGTTAAGGGAGGTGTAGCTCTAGTGGGCAGCAAGCAAGGAAATTAAAGTTCAGGGATTAGTACTTATCAGAAGCAGCGTCATTCCACCAGGCGTGGACTACGTCTTTAGACCGCTGTTTCGCGATTCTACGCAAGAAGGCCAGAGTTGGTACCGCGTCTACTATGGGTTCTGCTTGAGTGCATCCTATCTTTATGAACGCGTTAGCTTGTTCGTTACCTGCGATATTGCTATATCTAGGTATCTAGCGGATATTTATATGTTAATGCTTCTTTGCAAGGGCTTGAAAATTAAGAAAGACTCCCTGTAAAGAGTCTAAAGGATGGCCACGTAGGCATCTAGCAGCGGCAATGTTATCAAGACATATAACTACTCGTTAAAGAGGTAGAATGCGGTTGAGCAACCGCTTGCGCCTTGGCTGTCCATTTCTCGACGTGAGTCTCGAAGGACAACTGCCTGTCTAGCCAGAGGCCGAGCCAGCGCATCGCCCCTTCAGGATACTTCGCTGCATCGCCGTGTCGCACGACTGGGGTGCTTCCGCGGGGATTCAAAGAGAAATGCATGACCTCTGTCTTGCCGGGGTCGAAAGTGATGCCGTTGGCAGCGCCCCAGTCAACAAGTTCTTCCTAATAGTCCGATGCTTTTTTTTGCTGTTTTATCTAAATTCTGTCCAACGTAGAGGATGGCGGTATCATCTGCGTAGCCGAACCGTTCACCGGGGTTGCCTAGCCGATAGATTGGCTCGGTGTACAGCAGGAATAAGATCGGAGACACCGGGGAGCCCTGTGGCAGGCCGCACTGTAGTGGTGCCGTCGGCGTCGTTACATCTTGGTATCTGACTCTGGCCGAGCGGCAACTCATGCAAGAACCCGCCCAGCGTGCAACATTGTCAGGCCAGCCCTGCTCACGGAGCCGTAGTACAAGTCTATTGCACAGAGCCGAGTCAAAAGCTCCTTGAATATCCGCGGTGACCAGTGTGGCTACCTCTGAGCGAGCCAATGCTTCTTCAATATCGTTAGTCAATGCGGCAACTAGGTCAGTCGCCGACCGCTTCGGAAGCGCGCCGGCTTGCTGCGGATGGAGCACCTCATAATGGATTGAAGCCCATGCGAGGCGGCGTGCGAGCATGCGCTCGAGACCTTTTCCTAGGCAGGAGAGCAGAGAGATCGGGCGCCAGGCTCTTGGGGTACTTAAATCTCTCGTTCCCGGTTTGGGGATCATGACCACTTCTGCTTCGCGAAATGCCTTAGGGTGAGGGCCTACTGACAAACATCCCTCGTAGAGGCGCCGGACGTGTTCTCCTATGATGTCCCACACTGCTCGTATCATCTTGAAGGTGATGTTGTCTGCTCCCGGAGGGGTGTTGCCAGTCTTGATGGTAGCATCTTCTGCTTCGCCGAGAGTGATCTTCAGCGGCGAATGGTATCTGCCGCGACGGACAGACTGGCATCCACGGGTCGTCGATGTCGTCCGCTGCCGTGCGGCGCCCAGGGTGCACTTCGTGTTCCCTTCCGTACGAGCCGTCCTGCTGCCTTGGCAGCCGACTGCATGAGATTGATGAGGGAAATGTCCGGCAACGTGATGCTGAGGGTGAAGTGGTCGGAACTGGTGGCAAGGTGGTCTTCGCCATACGAAACATCCAATCAGTAGGGTGGACAGGACTAAAAGACATTTCATGCGAGCCATCTTTCCACTGCAGAGAACAACGCCAACTATGACCTTGTAGAGGGAGAGCGGCATACTTCCCGCTATCCAGTTGCCCGAGATTTGCCGAATTCGGCTTTCCTGTTACGACCCCAACTCTGCAGGCTGCAAGAAACCCTAGGCATTGGCCTCTACTACGTGTCATACGCTCAGGGTGGGAGCAATATGCCGCTCATGCACTATCAATAGGAACAGGAAGGTACTGTGATATCGGGTGCGGCTCAAAACGACCAATTTGGCTTTGAACATGAGATAACAGTGGAGCTGACGGACGCTAGAGCAACATGTCCACGGCAAGCGGCGGTCACGATTAATGATCTAGCCACATGTGGGAGTCGGGCCGAACGATAATGCTTACTCAGGAAATCTCGCTCCCTAGGATTATCTAGCCGCAGATTTCATTATAGCGGGCTGATAAGCTTTGATTGTTTCATGATGCCAATAAGCATGTAATGTCCAAGAACGCTCCTCGATCTTCCAATAAACACCCGCGTAACATGCACCAGTAAATATGTATATCTCTTAATTAGAAGCATTAATACTGTAGTGCTGTTCAGCTAGAGACGACAGCGACTCACCCCTCCTTCAGCCACTCGCACGCACAAAACCTGATCGTGATGAAGACTCGCCATCTTGCGATTAACGACTACTTCAACGTCACGTAACTATGTATAATTAATGCACGTGTATAAGCTGAGCATGTCTACTAGTACACACTAGGGACCCTTGCCATATTGAACCTCATTTGCCAATAGCCAAGAGCATACTCCAGTCTATGTGTATATTAACTCGCTCACCTAATATCACCAAGGCTTGTTCCACGCGTGATAGAGTGACAGCGCTATCTAACTTTTTTGTTGAGACTGGTCTCTACACATTGTTACTAGAATGTCGCTTTCAACTCTTGCTGACTTCGGAATCACGGCACAAGGATTACTCCCTAGTAATGACACACTGCACTTTCTTCCTGATCCATACTACAAACCTTGGGACATCATAGCTCTTAGTTTACCTGAGTTGATCCCAAAGGGGATTCGGAAAGCCGTTCATCAACTACAGGAACTCTCAACGGATCGCCTGACATCGGAAGAACACAACCGCTGGGCATATGTGAGGCTAGCCTTTATAACTCAGGCTTATATATGGGGCGGTGAACAGTCAGATGACGTTCAGACACATCTGCCGCCTCAGCTCGCAATCCCTTTCATACAAGTATCAAGAAGATTAGACCTCCCACCGGTGATAACTTACGCTGCTACATGTTTATGGAACTTTAAGTGTGACGGTGGTGACATCACTAAGCCCGAAACTATTAAAAGTCTCGTAACCTTCACTGGAGAAGAGTCCGAATCATGGTTTTTCGGGATTAGTGTTGCCATCGAGGCCAGAGGTGCTCATACCATCCCAGTGCTGATGGATTCACTAGCGGCGGCAGAAAGAGATTGCCATGAGCAACTTATCTCAACTCTAGGCTGTCTGCGGCGTTGCATTGAAGATTTGATCCATTTGCTTGAAAGGATGTACGAGAAATGCGATGCAACAACATTCTACCACAAAATTAGGCCATTCTTGGCTGGCAGCAAGGGCATGGAACGGCTCCCGAATGGTGTCTTCTACGACGAAGGCGACGGGAAAGGAGAATGGAAGCAGCTGAGAGGGGGATCCAACGGTCAGAGCACACTTCTTCAACTCTTTGATAAGTTCTTAGGCATAAGACACGAGTCAAATGAAGATGACACGGCGGGTTTTCATGAGGAGATGAAGCAGTACATGCCATCACCGCACCGACGGCTCCTTGTTGAAGTTGAGCGCAAGAGCACCGTACGGGAGCTAGCCATGTCCCTTCCTATTACTCACGAACTTCGAGTTTCCTATAAGTCCGTGATCGACGCCATGTCTCAGCTACGGGGCAGGCATATGAATCTTGTGGCGAGATATATTATTGTGCCTTCTAATAAGTCACAAGGGTCAACTATTGGAACCGCAGGAACCTCCCCCATGTTGTTCTTAAGACAAACGAGAAAGAGTACTGTAATAGCAGGAACTTGCCTTTGAAAGATATACCTCATATAATCACTCTCCTTATATGTGCCGTCAGCTCACTGTACTTCGTAGGCAGTTATAGACTCGCCAACCGCAATTAGTTGCGAAGCTTACCCACGGCGGGTTTTCTGTTCATATGATATATTCATGCTCTGATTCTATGTCATATAGCTGGCCCGTGTTTCATACGTATAACATAATCTGCGCCGTTTTGGTGCAACCAAACAAATCAATATATTCTAGGGCAATGATCAATGATAATATCGGTGGGCCTCGTACGCCTTTGACATCTAATTTCATTTGGCCCTTAATATTTGAAGTTGAACTGCATAGTGATGCCGTTCATAAGGATATTCATTCGGCATTGCTTGACCTTTGGCTGAACACTAGTCAATATTGGAGCGAAACCCGCAATGCATTACACTACTGGTGTCTCATTGCGCTGTTTTATCAGCAGCGGTGTGTTGATATTGACAAGCGGAAACTCATGAATATAGCCCTTCATCGGCCTTTTTGCTCCTTCTGGATAACGAATGTCATACCGAAGCAGAAGCATTGTGAAGATCGTTTTAAGCATATCAGATGCCATGAAGCGACCTGGACAAGCCCATTTGCCGTACCCAAAATGCAGGTGAGATTTATCCGTAGTAGCATACTGATGCTTTCTGTCCTCGCTTGGATCTCGGCAGCGCTGTTCGTAGTATCGGAGGCCATTGAACGAGGTTGGATTTGCTATTACATTTGGGTCATTAGAGATCGAGTGCGGTGCTATGCAGAGCTGTGTGTTGTATGGAACATGCGTGCCATCTTGGAGTGTGATGCCGGCAGGAGCTGTTACTACCCGAAGAAATCCTACTGTTAACAAGAGACGTTAGAACTCGGGTATACTGAGAGATTATCTGGGACTTTCGACTTTTTCGGCTCAACATACACAGGCTCAGAGGATTATGTCGTTGCGATCTTAGCAATGTCGATAGTTAGCATGATGGAAAAACCAGAAGTAGGTCGGAATTATTGGGGCAATACTGACTCCCTGAGAAAGCTGTCCATTTTGCGTAAATCGCCCAAGGCTTGTTTGGTGATGCGCAGCTCATTGTTTCGTAAAACATGTAGAGCTTCCTCGCGCAGCAATTCAATATACTCAGAATGGGAAATGAGATCGAAAAGCGCATGTGCTGCGGAGGCGGCAGTACTGTGGCCCGCGATTGCGTTCATGGTGAGCATTATCTGGGCTACAACATCAGGTCGGCCATCCTCATCGCCTGTTTTAGTCATATCCATAACTGCTTGCAGCAAATCATTGGCTTTCATGTAATCAACATTGTTGCATTTCTCGAGCTCTCGCCGACGTTGCATTTCTAGCACGAGAGCGTTCTTTGCTTCACGAATACAGGCCTTGTACTTCCATGACCACGGAAGGCAAAGGTTTAATAGGGATTGGGCAAACCTTGGAACAGACCTCATAGCTATCTGTGTCATTGTTACTGGCAAACATGTCAGCGCCTCTATTGCCTATGATTGGTTTGAAGCCGTACCGTAATGGGCATGACCATTGGTCGCATCAAACCATTTGGGATCCCGACATAATGGCAATCCAACAAAGATTCGATGTGTTATTCGTTCTACTGCTTTTAAAAAGAATGGCTGGATTGGTATTGATGTCCATTCTGTCAAATAGAGTCAGTGCTGAGGGGAGTAGGTTTTGGGTAATGGGACATCGAATGCTGTGTACCTTTGCAAGCCGGAAGGTCAGTGTTTAGACAATACTGAAACTCATCTTTGATATCGTCGCATAGTTTCGCAAGGTTTGGAGTGATTTTCATCCGTAATAGATTAAGCAGGGTCCCAACAGACGTTTTGGCAGGGCATACATACCTGGAGCGCGCGAATGCCGATGTCGTTTTCCCCGAGCAAGGTGATGCCACTGTAGCAGTCACCAAAATTCTAGTAATTTCGAACACATGAGATTCCATTTGCACTAATGCGTTCTGCAATATTCGAAAACGGCATTCCTCACCCGAATCAAACCATGGATTGCGTTCAACTCCTCAGGTGGCTTGTTGTGTAGATCATCCAAATATTTGGGAGATACAATAAGGATGTCGCCGTCATAGCGTGAAACCTGGAACAGAGAATCTTTCCACTTTTTCGGAGATGTTATCGTCTCATCGTGTCCCAGTACAAGACATTCATGTGTGATAAAGCATACCTTGGTATAGCCTTCGCGTATCATCGAAGCAGCATTGAAGACATAACGTATCTGAACCAAGAGCGGCGGCTCCCATGGTGAACGATATCCGGCGAAAGGAGCAGTAACGCCTGTAGAAGTTTTCCAATATGGCAAAGTGCATACGACCAAGACAAGTAGAGCGACAATTACTTGTCGCCAAGGAATGTGGCAAATTGACGAATTGTTCAAGGACGATAAAGCATTGCTCAGAAGGAGTCCGGTTGTTGAATTCCCGTATTGCATTTTTAAGCAATCACAGATTAGGGCTGCAGTGAAGGTTGTTTGGTGCCTGCTATGTTGACTTACATATCGAAGAGAATGTAAGAGAAGTTTGGTTGGAGGATAGTAGTGGGAGGTGGGAATAAAAAACGTGCGTGTCTAAATTAAACAAGGTAAGATGCTGAGATCTACCTGGTGACAGCTACCAGCGTTATCAATACCTCCGCCACGGGTGGAGCTTATGCCGTGACCAGGTCGTTGAGGGGTCTTTATTGGCCGATGCGTATGTATATCGCTGAAAATGTGTTCACAGTACCATACATATGTTCTAATTGATGTGCCGCCCCGTACGAAACATACTGTGGGTACGTAACCAAATCTTACGGGAACCAAGTTTCACTCAAACAGAGTGAGTGTCCATATTCAACGCAGAAAGAGGTCCAGACCCCAAGACATTCTCGTTTTTCAATAAGATTGTACATAAACGTGAGAAGGTGGTTTCATATACTGCTACTCGAATCCATAAGGAGCTAAGTAAAAGCTGAGATTTATGAGTATAATGGTTATTGTTCGTGAATATTTTGCAGTCCTGCCTATCCCCTTTATCAGATCAGCCTTTTTAATTGCTACCACATCTCTAACATTCAGCCCTTGTTATATGGCCAGGCTAATATGCTACAAAATGCTTAGATACATTACAATCACAGCCGCAACGAGGTATGCGGCATGCTGCATTCTAAACTTTGGTCGCAAGTAGGTCAAACTCTGTAGAGTGAATTTCCATGAACCTCCCCATGCTCCCTCAAGCGACCTGGCGGGCAAATCTATAAAATCTATTCTCGTCGCGCCACTTATAGAAAGACCAGAGATGCCAGCAGGTGCGTCACACAAGAACGGAATAAGATACCGTCCGAGAAGTCTTCTCCCAATACCTTGATTCGCATGCATGCGAACCAAAAACTCTGATTGCGCGCATATACTCTCTGTACGAACCTTCTGGGCTGTAGAGAATTCCTGAAGCATCGAATCGACATCTGGAGCTGAAACCACGCCCAGCGAGAGCTTTTCATGAAGGAGATTTGCAAGCCTGGCAGCGTCCTCGATCGCCATATTTGCACCTTGCCCTATAGTTGGGGCCATCTGCCACTTATTAACGATAAATTCAGATCACATTAGTGACGGCCGGCGACAGTTTTCATTACCGTCGCTCCAGGTGACGTGAAACATGGATAGGTAATGTCATATACATACCTTGCGGATAGCATCGCCAATACACACTAAGCGGCCATAGTTCCATTGCTTAAACATTCCTTCCTCAAGCGGCGTCATTTTGAATATTGTGCATCTTGACCATACATCTTCAAAGGACAAGGTATCAGCGAATTTATTCGTCCGTAGTCCTTCGCAGATCCGTCTAGCTGTATGTGTGGCATCCATCTCCCCTTCAGCAAAGTTGTTTTGTGGTGTCTTTAAAATGATAAACCAGAAGAGCTTGGACTGTTTCCCGGTTATTAAGTGTATTGAAACTCCATCATCTAGACAACTGAGCTGCATTCCGGATTTGATATGTGGAACATTAACAGAAATGCCGTATATGCACGAATATTCGTACTTGATACCTGAATATCTCCCGGATCAGCAAAGGTTCTCTACAATCGGCCCCCTGGTAACATACCTGTGGTTGGCTCTTCTGCTACTGGTACTTGGGAGGCTTCCTTCAAATGCCTCCAGATTTCCGACCGAACGAAGCTATGGACTCCGTCGGCACCAACCACAACATCTGCTGTATACTCAGCACCATCGGAGGTTTTTGCTATGACTTTGTCTTGGCCGTTTGAGATAGCTATCACCCTTTTCTCCGTAAAAATACAGTCCTTGTTATTGAGCTTGTCATATAGTATTCGGAGAAACTTTTGCCTCTCTAGGAAAGACACAGGGTAACCATAGCTGATAAGTGCAAGAAATTAGCAAACCTCTCCAGGCACATGTATTTCCCATTATCATTTCATTATTCATACCTGGAATGCAACGCTTTAGGATATTGACTTTTGAACGAGAACCCATCTGGATATCGTATTACAGCGAACTCTAGAGGTTCAATTTCATCCTCAATGTCATTGAAGATGCCCAGCTGGTCAAGAATACGTCCGCCATTTGGCAAAACGCCAATTGAGGCACCAAGTTGGGGAGCAATTTGATTACCCTGCTCAAGAATGGTGAAAGAGACACCGAGCTTTTCTAAGCAGTGGGCTAGCGAGAGTCCAGCCACAGATCCTCCTACGATTAATACCTTGAAGTTGCCCGTCATGTTTTCGAATGGTTGCTGTTTGATGCGGCGTTCCCTTCCCGAGAGCTCTGGTGCGATCGAGTCTTACTCAAACGGAAAAGCTTGGTGTAATATCCAGCCGATCAAGCTGGTTCGCCTCCACATACGATGAACGACTCCGTCGTGTAAGGCAATCCCTTTGATACAACAAGGTCACTGGACCTTGACCCAAGTTATGCTTCTGGCCCATAGCAACCCTCTCACTTCGCATCACAATACTTCCGTCTATGCCATAATTGGTTCCATTCACATGTCAGATGGGGATATTCTTATCATTCATGCACTGACATGTGTCTACACACCATTCTCATGTTGATACTTGATCACGGGATAGCGTAACTATTGGGTGCGTTGGTAAGTTACACGAACCTGCAAAGAGACAAATCTGGCTTCCCGGTGGGCTCAGGTATCAAAAGCCGCACAGTTACACGAACCTGCAAAGAGACAAATCTGGCTTCCCGGTGGGCTCAGGTATCAAAAGCCGCACAGTTACACGAACCTGCAAAAGAGACAAATCTGGCTTCCCGGTAGGCTTAGGCATCAAAAGCCGCACCCACCAGGGTATGATGCGGGGGAAGGATAGAGCACCAGGCTCGATTGGCGAAATCTGCATGTGGTGATATAACGCCATGATCATGGCGGGATCATCCGTCTGGCGTCTGACGAATGAAAATGGTGAACATGGTTGGAGGGGTGGTTGGATGCTCATATTCGGTACCCTGTGCCATGCTAATACACAGCCGTTTTCTTTCATTTTCCCGTCGCCAAAAAAATTTCAGCTGCATATAAAACAACAGCTAAGCCCCTCTCTTTTGAGGTCATCATGACGACAGTATGCTCTGAGCCCGGCTCGAGACTGCATTAAATTTGACCTAAAATCATTATCAAATTTGTCTTATCTGTTTCACATGTCGCGAAGTGACCGGCTGTTCAACCTTCTGCAGGTCTTTTTTGGGTCGGCCGGCATGATATGGAAGGCACGGGAAGGATATCCAATCATAGACTCGCCAGGCCTGTTGCAGCCCATGGACTCTTCGGAGGCTGCATTGAGCTACAAAAACACATCCACATGGTTCGGATTTTGCATGGGTAGGTCGGTGCTATCCATGTGGGATAACTGGCCTTGGTTTTCGCTTCATTGTATTCTCTACATTGGTCAGCTAGTCGGGTTCTTCTTGATAATCCTACATGAGACCGTGCCGCATGGAGGACCACTCAACAAGTTCGGGTATGTGATTTCTTAACCCCACGACTCCGACTCGCTGACGATGCCCACATTTTGAAGAACTTTTGTTGCATTAGGTTATCTCTGTCATATCCTCGGCCTTTCAACTGCCCTACCTATGTTTTCGCTATGGGTCTTTAATAGTCGTCGTGCCACGAATTTGGTAACAGCATGGTCAAGACGTAAAGAGAAGGCTTTAACGATTATTTTCTGGTTCTCTGGGATTATGCACATTGCAGTTTTTTTGGTGGCATTCACAGCAACTCTGATACCTAGAGATGCTACTGCTCCCTTTCACATAATGAATAGCCTTCTTGGTGTACCTGATTGCTCACAACTCCCATGTTCTGCGGTCGCTCAGAGGCACGCGAGACTCAGGCAGATCAATGAGATAACTGGCACTTCAAGTGGATTTTTTATGACCGTGGGGCTATTTTCCCACGCTCTTGAGGCAAACAACACACACTTGAGCTCACGACTTCTGACAAGAATGTTTCTTGTTAGTTTGATAGCTGGTCCAGCTGCAGGTGGCGCTGATGTGCTGCTTCTACGAGACTCGTTCATAAGGTCCAGAAAACACCGTGAGCGGAGAGATGTCCAGTAAAAAACAGAGGTACTATACTTAGTAATTAGTAAGACCTGCAGAGAATTTTACTCGAGGTTGATGTTGCATGGCACGTGTCGAAGTCGGAACAATACTGCCGCCACTTTACCAGTTGAGATATTAGTGCAGGCGTCGGCTGCAGCCACGGAGCCACGAGGATGAACGTGTTGGGTGACCCCGTCGCAACTGAGAATTCAATGCTTCATCAACAAGTCGGGGCGCTAAGAGATTTGATTGCCACTACATGTTTCGGTTGTTGATGTTAGACAACGGAGTCAACCAACCCCTTCGTATTGGAACGGTGCCGGGAGGGGGGCGAGTGGTGGAGGAAGTAGACGGTGGGGCAGTGAAGAGTCGCATGATAATACAGCCAGGTCATCATTTTGACGACAACCTAGAGTACTAGTCAAATCGGACTCTGCGCAGATGCCCACAACCATGGTGCATCTCTACACTCAAGTTGCGTCTCTCGAATAATGCTCGCTTCAACTTCGAAATACCGCACTTAATACGGGTAAACAGTGTTGCATGAAAATGGTTTATGTCTGGCATTAAGTACTTATGGATATCTTCCTGAGATTTACACCGTGGAATGCATATGCTCTTTTCGTCCCCAAACGGCCACCAATTTCTCTAGACCCTGACCTGCTTCATGGAGCGCTTTCAAGCACGTGTTCTTCACACTGGGAGACTCCAGCGCCTCAAGTGCTCTGTCGATGTCGCCTTCATTTTGGCTCTGAAATGCCTTCCGCATCTGCGACTCGGTAAGTTTGTCATCAAGAGCAACTACAACAGGAAAAGACAATTCTCTGTTTCGCAGGTCTTCTGCAACCGTGCCTTTGTTGGTAGCGTACTCTCCCGAATATATGTTCTTGCAATCGTTTTGTAACTGTGCATACCAGCTACATGTACATAGCGATGAATTTAGTTTCAAGACCCTGCATTGAGAATAAGTGAAAAGAAAAAACATACCCAAATCGACCTAACAAGTCGTCTAATTGATTCCCTCCATCGTTTAAAAGTCTTCCGAGAAGCACAAAAAGTGTTCCCGTCTTCAATAGAGCCATTCTCTTGTACATTAGCAGGCTCTCGTCACCCTGGAAGTTGAAAGCTCGCAAACCGTCCCGACGCCAGACCAAGGACATGTCTTGACCCTCAAGTATTAGTTCTAGAGCCCTAAGAAGTTCCATGCCAAGGACAGGCTGCTCTTTCATTGCTCTATTGATCACTTTTGTGAGAACAAAATATGCTCTATTTGCAGTTTCACAAGAGCCGTAAAGTAAGTGAGCCGTAGTCTGATTCTTCCGCTTGGAGCTGTTGTCGCAAATGTCGTCAACCAAAATTAAACAAAGATGCACAGCATCCATAATATCCAGGATCAAAGCGTATTTTCTGGGATCTTCGTTTTTCAGTGTTGGATGGAACATCGCCACAAAGGGTGAGAAATGGTTATGTCCATAGATGCCAAGCAGATAGTTGTAAGGACAATCAGGAATCTCAGGAATCTTGTCGTTGTTGCCACCACTGTCTCTCTGGATTGCATTTCCCTGACCATAGCCATAGCCATAATGATCAATGGATTGGGACACGACAGACTTGTACTTGGATGTGTTCTTGACCAGATATCCGAGCGTAAACGCAGACAAGAGTGCCGAAATATCAATTACTGCAGAGCGACCCGCGAACCATGCTCCTGGATTCATCTTGAGATAGTAATATATGTCAACCGAGGGCAGGAGGTATACAGAGAGAAGTTATGTGGCAAAAATTTTTCGCAGATCTCACAATGTACGTAGAACCAGGAAGATATGTACGGGGGCGGAGCTTCCAATGTAGCGTAATGCGAGTGTACCTTATAGACTCTCAGACGCTGTAAATTATCACTCAACGACTTTATAAAAAATTCAAGTTGCGCTGTTATGTATTACCTAATCAACAGGCTTCTAAAGGTATTAAAGGCGGGAATGTATCCTCATGAATGCAAACTTCCGCAAACATTTCCCATAATTGTAGCCCCGATTATCATCATGGACGGATTCAGCAATGTGCAGCAGGCGCCGCTAGCTTATCAGCAAGTCCAATGGCTAGCCGACACTTTTGTCACCCTCATGGGGCTCGGCTGGGTCATCAATTACGTCTTGATGATCTGGCACTCCAGAAAAGGTGAGCCGCATAGCATGGCTCTTCTTCCGCTTTGCAACAACCTTGCATGGGAGCTTGTATATACGGTTGTTTATCCATCTTCAAACAAAGTGGAACTTGCGGCTTTCGTAGCAGGTGTCAGTTTGAACTTCCTTATTATGGCAGCCGCAGTCCGTTCTGCAGGGAGAGAGTGGAGTCACTCACCATTGATAGCTGAGTATACAGCTTTCGTTCTTGTCGCAGGGATATTGATATGCTTTACCGGCCACGTTGCATTGGCAATGGAGATAGGACCTGGGCTGGCTTACTCCTGGGGTGCTGTCATCTGCCAACTGGCGTTGAGCATCGGGGGCGTGTGCCAATTATTACAGAGAAATAGTACCAAAGGGACATCATGGAAACTTTGGTAAGTTGACAAAGCAAAGACATTTCCATGCTGTGTTAAGGCTCTTGTCAGAATGTGACTTACGATGTTCAGGTCAAGTAGGTTTCTCGGCTCATGTTGCACAGTTGGTTTTGCTTTCCTTCGTTGGAGGTATTGGCCCGAGGCGTATGGATGGTTAGCAAGCCCTCTCATCCTATGGAGTCTCGCCACGTTCGTCGTGGCTGACTTGACGTACGGAGTATGTCTCTACCTAGTGTCTCGGGCAGAGGATAAGACCGTCAAACTTCATTGATCCTCAGATTGCGCAACGGAAACGAGCAACGGCATGGGCTGACTGGTTCTATCTCGTTTTCGACGAGCCGATATATGCAAATGCCACCTTCCATGTTTGTTTGCGATTGCAGTATGTGTATATTCGGACCCATACCCGGAATACGACTTTGTACCTTGAGCGGGAGCATGCCTTGCTGCAACACCAGCCGAAGCGACGTGCATCGTGCATCGGCTGTGGCAAATGAATTCCGTCTGCAAGTTTCTTTGCGTCGGCTGCATATTTGGACATTTTTGGCCCGTCACATATTACTTAGCATGTACTGCATAATCATACGCTTAACGGAGAAACATCCACTCCACTTTTGCTATCTCGGTTACGCAGTTTACGATTGTTTAAGCTCAATGTAAACAGATCTACAATGCTGAAATGCATATGATGACGCGTTAGTATCTTTTATATATATTTAGTCCTTCTGAAATTACATCAAAGGTCATATTGCATTGATACGGTGTGGTTACATTGGTAAATAGGCTTGATATTGATTGCATCCGTGATCAAGAACGAGACCTACGTTCTACAACGAGTTCTACTCGGTGTTTTAAAGTTCTTTTATTTTCTTCTTTTCTGATACTCTACCTATATTCTCATAGGTTCCAACGACAATGGCTGCAGGTGACTTTCCCCTTCGATCTCATGATGAGACATGCTGTTGTCAGCCTAATTCCCTCTATTCGGAGGGTAACATCGCAGAGACTTCTCTTGAGGACAAGGTCATTGTTACTACATCGTTCAATGCGCATGATTTACTAACAGTTGAGTAGGTTTTAAACGCGCCTCTGGACTATTTACGAGCATCGCCTGGTAAAGATATTCGCAGCGGCTTAACTGATGCCTTCAATCAGTTCCTTTGTGTACCGGAGGAAAAAGTCCTCGTGATAAAGCGGATAGTTGATCTTCTTCATAATGCCTCCTTGCTGTAAGTTCAAGCAAGCGTCATATGGGCTTGATGAAATTTGAACTGACAACTTTCAGCATTGATGACATCCAGGATTCATCCAAGCTGCGACGGGGAGTTCCCGTAGCCCATAACATATTTGGAATCGCACAGACAATTAATTCGGCAAATCTAGCTTATTTTATTGCCCAGCGAGAGCTTGAGAAGCTTACGAATCCTCGAGCATTCGCCGTATATACCGAGGAGCTAGTCAATCTGCATCGTGGTCAGGGTATGGAGCTTTACTGGAGAGAATCGCTCCATTGCCCCACCGAGGATGAATACATGCGAATGATTCAAAATAAAACAGGAGGTCTATTCCGGCTAGCAATCAGGTTGCTGCAAGGTGAAAGTTGTAGCAACCGTGATTACGTCCCGCTTATAGATACCCTTGGAATCCTTTTCCAAATCCGAGACGACTATCAAAACTTACAAAGTGATTTATATAACAAGAATAAAGGTTACTGCGAGGATATAACGGAGGGGAAATTCTCCTATCCAGTCATCCATAGCATTCGGTCACGACCAGGAGATCTTCGATTGATCAACATATTGAAGCAACGCAGTGAGGATGTCATGGTGAAGCAATATGCACTTCAATACATCCAATCTACGGGAAGCTTCACTTTCTGTCAAAATAAAATTCAATCTTTGGTGCAGCAGGCGAGGGAGCAGTTGGCAGCTCTAGAGGACGGCAGAAACTGTGGAGGCCAAGTTCGCGCAATTCTCGACATGTTAGAGATGAAACCACACACAGAGGCGAAAACAGAATGAATTTTACCGGAATTTTCTCAATAGAAGACTTTAGAAGACAGCAATATAGTGCAACAGGTAAATATGACGGAAACTTCTTCGATTCAGACGTCCGCAGTAATTAGTGCTCACGTAGTAGGTAACAGGCACAGGGAGTCATCAGCTGACACAGATCACCTTGCTTTCACAGATACATAGCTCTTGAAATCTGCCTTTAGCACCACTAATTAGAAATGGTCTAAAGTTCTGTCAATGTAAAGGTTGCGTAACGTTATTACCATTGTACCTTTCCCGATAGTGAAAAACAAGTTAACTTTCGACTTGCTCTTAGAACTCGCCAAGCCTTGCCTGAAATTACTGAGAACTAAGACTATGCTTAAAACTGTCCATCTGCCAAAAATTCCCCTAGAAAATGTGTGTGGCTCATGTTTAGTCGTGTGCTTAATTTTAATTTTGTAGCAGGGAGAGGTCTGGAATTTTTGAAGTGGCAGTGCCCCCCTCCTCCCTGCTGCATATGCGTCACATATCTAGGGCAATTAAGCCGAAGATTTCTCAATCAAATCTCAACCTACGACTTCAGCAAAAAGTGAGATATTCTCAGTAGGAAAGCCAGCCAGTAGATAGAGAGGTTACAGGAGGAATATTGTGAGGTGTGGCCCAACATTTGGGCAGGACGTTGCCACAATGGGTCTCCAATTACGACTTTTCAGCACCTAGGCTGCGGATATATGCGAGATAATGCAATGCACCCAATAGCGCAATTTCACGTTTTTCATCGATAGAAGTCTATCATGACGTTGTAGTGCATCGGCTCCAAGGTAACGCAAAACGGAAGCGAAGTGATTGCCAAAAGATGAAAACGGGCAACGTCACCTCCCTAGAGACCTATGGAACCCAAAATTACCAGCGCGGCTGCCCAGCTGAAACTTCAGAATGTCGGGTGTGGCAATGAGACATACACATGCAGCTTTCGATACGGACTCCGCTGTGGAACATCAGCCGACAACTGCATAAGCACAACCCACAATATCGTACGATATGTAGCTCCGTATTACACACATCCTCTTGGGAGTCTAAGAACCGTTGTAATTCACGATATGGGATGTAACACTCTGTACGAGTGACCATTTTGCATCAACAACAAAATTTAGCGGTTCCATAGTAAGCGACGTTCCCATAATGGTAACGCACAGTAATTGTATACTTACTGCCAAGGTACTAGCCAATCCTTAAAAGATAAGTAGTGTTGCAGTCGGACCGGGGCAACTCGTCCGTTTCACACGTAAGGCTTCCCGCATGATGTCATGCTAAGCCCCTGCTAATCACTGGTAAGATCGTCTATTCATTGTTTCTAGGACTACTGGTCTGAGACAGCGCTCCTAATACTTTCTGCAGCCATCACTTGAATGAAGCACATGTATCTGGCTACTTACAACTGCTGGGAAGTGTTATGGCCTAACTTATAATAACTGTATTTTCCGTCCAGGAGCTGTAGGCCGCTCAGGTCCCGCGGTCCACCCAATAGTTACCCCTATGGCAAAAGAATTAGGGTAAATCGCAGCTCTAGCAATTATTATTGGCGGTTATCAGCCACTATAACGGTTTGATCGTAAAAGTTCCAAAGGAGATGCCCTTGCGGCCTTTGTTCCCGCCGTGGTCGTCGAAGGTTGGGTAATCGCAATGCAATGACCATATACTCGAGCCAATTGTTACATCGAAAGCAGGAATCGGATAAACCGATGTCCTCAGCAAGACATAAAAAACATAATTCCAAAAGTTTGCTACTCTAAATCAAGTCGAGATTGACAAAGATTAGAATGAAATTGTCAGGTCGTGTTGAACTGAAAGGTGCTGCAATCAAATCTCGCCACCCTGAGACTATCCAGAGCCAGACGTCGAGTCTGAGGACTATAAAGTTCATATGAAACTGAAACTACTCTCTGACCCGGGTTCATATAAACCCACGATTTTCAAAAGCTTCATATGTTTCATATAGAACCATCATTTCCCTTATTTATCAGCCCTCAAGCAACAAACTTCTCTAGGACTTTTGCTTCCTCGAGAGGTGGGCTAAAATACAGTGTCTGGTAGACACCCGTTTCTTCTGTGAACAGATAAGATGCATCACAGTGAACTGGTTTCTTACGATTAATCGTTGCCGATCCGCTACAAAAAGTTACGGTTAGTGACAATGTAACAACTTTATAGCCTATATTTTGAAGAATTGCGGCGTCGCCGCAGGCCCAATTCTGATGAAATGACTTACAATGCATCTTCAAAAATTTTGCCGTATACACCATCTTCACCCCATGGGTGAGTACAGATTCGGAAGACGGCCGCGTAGTTTCGAATAGTTTCTTCGTCGCTTCGAACGTAGTTCCAAGTTGGCAAATAGGTCTTCACTTTAGGAAAGTCTCTGCCTGGCCGTAGCTCAAAGCTGAAATATAGCTTTTGGCATAGCATGGAAGAGTCGTTCAAAGGCTTCTCAAATTCATCGTCAAGAATACCTTCCGGCTCTTGTAGCAGAAGATGCCAAATGCTTCGTAATATTTTCAAACCCTTCTGTGTTTCTTCATCACAGATTCTACCCCCAAGAGTGACATATTTCTGTACTGTACTGAATGCGTTGCTTCTAGAATGAACATAAAGTTTCACTCTTGCCTGTGATAGATGAGCCTCATCGACGCAGTCAATAGCTATTAGCTCAATAGGAGAGGGATGCGGGACATCAGAAATGAACCTGATCATGTGCGGGAAGGTTAGCATCCTCTAGTGTACAGGACTGCGATATGAGGGGAGGTTCATTTCCGCCCTTACTTTTCGAGCATGTTAATCGCTTCTGGTTTAAATGCTGGTGTCAGGTTTCGAAGGATATCCCAGACTGCACCTGCTGCTGGGGTACCAGTAAGAATTTCTTTGGCCTTTGGATTAACATAAAGCTTCATAGCTATGCTGGAGCCATTCAAGTCAAATGCAGTCAGGGCGAAGGGGATTCTCTTGGGAGGATCAGCTTCTACTCCTCCAGGCACGAAGCTTTGAATCCACTGAGGTAACATATTGATGATTTGATGAGCTTCATTTGGTGTTACTGTGAAAGTGGACAACAAAACATCGCTCCATTTTGTCGAAAGGTTGAAAGTAGCCGAAAGAGAAGCCACTATATCCTTAGCAGCTTGAATTGCCAAAGGATCATTGCTGCTTCCACCATTGACACCCAGCATCTCCCAACAATATCTTACGCGATTGTCTTTTGATGATGTATTGAGACTTAACTGAATCGGGGAGCCGCTTTGGGTTAGATATGAAGGCGTAATAGCCTGGGACGGCCGCGGACCAAGATTGGGGAGTACCAGCTCTGAGAGAATACGTAGTTGAGCGGCCTTATCTGCAGCGGAATAAGATTCTGCAGCGCATAGAAGGGATTCTAGCGGCGGCATGCAATGGTTTTTCCAGTATAGAACGTCCAATGCATTGGTTGCGGCATCCTGGCGACTGGTTTCAATCTTGTCTGCAGTCATGGTGTGATGTAACAATCAACCACGAAAATTATCAGTCTAAGACAAGAGACAAAATAAGATAAAAGTAAATTAAAATGAAAGGTAGTGGGCAGTGTGCAGTAGTGTGCGAGAAAGAACTTGTGCCGATCAGAAAGAGGTTTAATAGATCTTGTAATGGTTCCCGCACGCGTGTAGGATAAAATGATATTATGTGAACTTGTCACTCCCTGGTATTCGTCTCCTTCAGGCTATATCGTGTTATGATACACCTCAATGGTACATTTAGATACAAGTCGTGTGGCAGTCTCGAGGCCAGCTCACCAGCCGCATGACACGGCACGGCAGACATGGGACTTGTTCCCCTGTGCAGTCCAGGATAGACTAAAATTACGCCCTCTTGCTTACTAGGTCTCTCCACTAGACTCCTCCACATCACATGCGATGCCAAATTGGGAGCATTCGTAGCAGGGTCGACCTTATCAGCCAACTTGGCAACGTAAGGCTCATACGGGAGCAAGCCACATCTCACATCGCACGCCTAATCACGGAATTTATAAGCGTTGACGGCATCACAGCTGCAATAGTGCCCTGTGCTATTTTCTTCAATATTTGCAGGGGGGTCACAGACTACACAACGCCAACGAGAGCCCTACAACGTGCCCCGCAACAACCGCCTCTCCGGGCATAACCTCCCTTCCTCAATCAGCATCGTAAGAGGGTCATCAACATTGGCACCACAGCTAAGCCAAAAAAAAAAAAAAAGGAGAGAGAGAGAGAGAGAGAGACTAGGCAACGTGTATCTATTTGAGTAAAAGCAAAAACAAGAGAGACAAAAGGAAGGACAAAAGCACTAGAAGTCGCGCTTTTCAGTGACTTCGCGAGCATCGTTTTCGGCCGCGCTTAGGCAGTTAAAAGAATTTCTCGATGCCGCAATTGGCGCTGCCTCTTCTATAGTCACCTATCGTGTGTCTTGCAGTAAAGCTGATTCCATATCATCTCCTTTCAACACTTGATACTTTGTCATCCCGACGGCGCAAGAGAATAACGGCAGTGCGGTTGGGAAGAATCTTATCGCCGTGAATGATATTGGGAGGGCGCTCTGATGCGAACTCACTGTGCAGCTTGAAGTCATACTCAAGCAGAATTCGACTTGTGATTGCTTTAATCATATACTAAAAGCGCAAACTCAAGGATTAGTCAAAAAACGTACACCAGTTTAAAGAGAGAACGCCTGGGGAAAAGAAAGATGAGTAGCTGCATCACGTACGGAAGCTATAAAGCGTCCTGGGCAGGCATATCTGCCGAGACCAAAGTGAAGATTGGAAGCACTGCTGTTAGAGAATGATGTTGGTGCAGCTCCGGCTTGCTTAATCCATCGGAGAGGTTCAAACAGCTCGGCATCGGGTAAGATTCTATTGTCCGTATTTATACATTTGGCCGGAAGTGCAATCTGCTGTCCAGGCTTCAGCTGGTAACCATCAGATAATGTGATTGGTTCTCGGACAATACGTCTAAAAGTGACTTCAATCACGGGTTAGCTCTATGTTTGACTATAAGTCAGCTTGAATAGGCTTACACTCTCCCACTGGATTGACACGTTGAGACTCCCTCATTAGGCTGTCCAGTTGCTTCATATCCAGCATGACCTGTTGCGTGATCTCCGTCCAACCTTGTTTTAGTACATTTTCCTGTTCTTGTCGGAGGCACGCCTTGAGGTCGTCGTCCGAACTCATGTCGAAGAGTAAGTGAGTGGTAGCCATAGCTGTTGTATGAACTACAGCCATGCTCAATATTCCGAGCGTGCGATGCCCAAGTGCTTCTGGTTGCGCTTCATCCTCGGTTCTCGCCAAGTCCATACACCACTGAAGAAAATCGTCGCGCTTGTCTTCGGGATGGTCTTTTCTTCTCCGGACTTCCGAACCAAGGAGGTTTTGTATGTATTGCAATTGGCCGTGGGCTTCGTCCACTGTGTAAATCCACCTTCCAAGGAAATATGTGACTAAATGACCAAGACTACGTGAGGTAGATATAGTATCGAACGTGTTGCGACTATAAGAAGCAGAGGTCTCGAGAAAATGTTCGTCTCGACAAATTGGTTCTCCAACGAATAGCCTTGCTGCGGCACGGGTAGACAGATTAAGAACCAGTTCGTATGGATTGACTGGAATCCAAGTGTTTGGACCTCCACCAGTGTCAGTCGATGCCAGACGAGCGAGATACTCGAAAGGGTGAAAAACACATACCATCAATAGTGGGTAAGACTTGCTCGAAGGCGTGGCTGAGCTCGTCCAGTATTATTGGAAGAGTTTGTGCTAGCTCTACTTAGCATAATTTTACAAAATAAGTTTTCGATTATACCTACAAAGCCTTGGCGTTAAACGCCTCTGTATGGCACGTGTGTGAAGCTCGCTCCCTAGTAGTATTCTCGTGACTTTTCCAGCATTGTCATCAAAGCTCGCTGTTAAAGGATCCAGCTTGTCGCTTGTGATAGCCCGTAATTCAAAGGCATATTGTAAGGGAATGACAATAAGGTCCATATCCATTTTAAGTAACCTAAAAGGCCGGTTTTTGTACTATAGCCTTCGAGATTAGAATTTTGATCATGGACGCTTACAAGTTTCAAAGTTGAATACCTTTTCATAACCATGCTTGACAAGACGAACGGCATGTTTATTATAACTCAATCGATCCAGGAATTTTGGGAATAATGATGGCCAGCATCTAACAGTTGGTATAGATTCTTTCCACGCGGTACTGTAAACGACGTACCACAATAGTAACCAGATGCCAGCTACAATGGCATGTAACATTAACATCTTCAGAAGAACGCTGACTGAACTCGAGCAGAGTATAAAGGGATTCATGAATAAGGTTCGTAAGTGCTTAGCATCTTAAACGACGATCACATTATAATATGAATTTTACATAGAGCTTGAGCTCGAATGCTTTAAATCTTTCTGGCCCCATCTGATATAATGCAAGGCATACCCTTTACTTTCTCTTCTCCACGCATTATGAAGGGCAGGCAGCCATACTTGAGAGGCGTTTTAATTTGGCTACAACATCGGGCATGGATGCTTCCTTAACTGAAACGGCAAAGAAATTAGTCGTCAGAACTCTGGTTCCGGTTATTACCTATCGTATGTCCAATAAGTGATGTGATGCGGGATCCCTCTTTAGCGTATGCATCTTCGGCTCCGCCTCAGTGCTACCAAGGCACACCGGTGCTAACCAATATGCGTTAAAAACCAAATTGAATTTCGGCTGCAGGACAATGTTACTTTGTTGAAAAGCCATCCCTCGGGCCGACAGAGGCGTTACGACTCGTATCTGCTTATCTGTGTTTGAAGGTTGGGCGTGTGCATAATGTGTGGATTGTGGTCAGCCATCCAACTCAACCCATGTACATCGTCACTGGCTTCTAATCTGTCGCCGTGCATCACTTTTACGTCGCGCACCACGCAGTGCATAATCCCTTGCTTCTTCATACCCACTACACACGGAGTAGAACAACTCTGGTTGGACACTCCACACTGTGCGGCCTGCCAGCCGTACGCCGAGGTATTTCATGCAGGCGCTTGACGCTTCCCTCCAGCAACTGAGGAATCTCATTGTTAATCCATGCGGGATACAGTTGAGTCAGAGCATGTGCCGAGCTAAGAGACCTTGAGCTGTGTTATCAAACAGTGGAAACATTCGAATGGCTCGGTGCCGTGTCCCTGCGAATCGGATGGTATAACGGATGAATGGACCCGTTCTGGCCACCCAGCTCCTAGACTTAAAGGCAAAGAATGTAGAGTACGAGGACAGCGTTTTTGCTAGGAGTCCCGCCCTCCATTTGACAATCTCACCATATTTAGTTCTTCAATTAAAGTCTCAGAAACAGCCTAGATATCACAATGCTGGCTGAACGATTTTACGTCCCTGAAATTTATTTCGTGGCTATCGCAATCGCCGGCGCTACTATTGTTGGTGCAATATTCTTTCTATACCTCGATTATCCTATAGAGGTTTGACTATACCCTCCTTGCTATGCAATATAACTCCCCGAAGCTCACCAAGCTGCTTCAAGGTGGACGTGCCTATTGTCGGCATCGGGGTACGATACACGAAATGGTTAGCGGCTCTGCTAAATGTGCGATATGCCCGACAATCTATCCGCGAAGGTTATGCCAAGGCGAGTTACGAAACAACCAACGCCCTGCATGCCGTAATCGACTAATAGTTGGTTTCCAGTATGGTGATTTTGCATTTCAGATACCTACTATGACCCGAATGGACATATTTATATGTGATAGACAGATGACTAGGGAGTATCAGAATGTGGATGACCAACATTTGTCATTCCGAGCTGTCATGACTGAAGTAAGTAATTTAAGAATAGTGACGGCAGTCAAAGAGCAGAGTTAACCTGTAGTACAGGAGTTTCAATTCAAATGGCTGCTTCCAGGACAGGCACACGAGGCCCGCATGATTCCCAACTCGGTCATGGCAAAGGCCTTAAGCTGGCAGAGAACAAGGGCAAGTAAACCTAGTGACCCATTCTTCGAGGCCTTCTCGGCCGAATTTATACACGGGTTTCAAGAAGAGATGCGGCGATTGACTCAACACCAAAACTCGTCATTTATATCATCTCTCCTATGTACCATCCCAGATGCACGGTCTGGTTGGCATGCTGTGCCTTGTTTCCCACTTGCTCTGAAGGTGATTGCGCGCCTTACTACATACTCATTATTTGGCGAACCTCTATGCAGGGATGCGGCATTTCTAGACGTGTGCTGTCGATTTGGCGATGCGATTCCGAGGGATGCGCTTATACTACGTTCGTGGCCAGGCTGGGCAAGGCCGTAAGCAAGTGCCTGGGACATCTTCTCACACTCATGACTTGCATTAACCATTGTATAGTTTCATCCTAAAGCTCTTAGCTGCTCCACGACTTGTGAGAAAGTTGCGGAAGATCTTGGATACAGAGATAAAGAGCCGGAGAGACTCGCGCGAAAAGAACCTAATGAAGGTATGGTCTCTTGCAATCGCCACGCTCTAGTTGGACTTACGAATATATGTCTAGGACATCTTGGACTTCACGATGGCGTGGGTCGACCATCGTCCTGAGACTAGCTTTGACGACTGGCATATTGCGGATATGATGATCAACACGATTTTCGCAGGTCTGCATACATCAAGTCAAGTATGTCTGCTTGGTCTGAACTGTCTAGTCTTACGGCTAATAAGGCCCATAGCTGGTGGTGCATACCATCTTCGAACTTGCTACACGTCCTGAATATGCTGACGCGCTTCGAGAAGAGGTAAAGGCGTGCTTTGAACAGCACGGAAAGGGTACAAAAGCAGCTCTGGACTCGATGCACAAGGTGGATAGTTTCATCAAGGAAACGCAAAGGTTCAACCCTCTCGATGCATGTATGGGTTTCTTTTCTCTTTTTATTACAGCGTTGTGATGCCTTTACTAACGTAGCTATTAGCCGCTCTCGCAAGACTAGCTCTCAAAGACTTCACTTTTTCCAATGGTCTGCATATCCCTAAGGGCAGTGTGATTTTCACACCAAGCTCCCCTATATTCGAGGACGAGAGATATTTCACGGATCCTAAGCGTTTTGACGGATTCCGATTTGCTAGGATGCGGAATGACCCAAAATTGAATTCGTCCTGTGATCTAACATCGACCAATGAACAAAGCATGCATTTTGGTATTGGGCGCCATGCCTGTCCTGGTAGATTCATGGTTTCTGATGAGGTTAAACTGGCTATGGTCCATCTCTTGCAGAACTTCGATTTCTGCGTAGAAAATTTTGGGCCACGGCCGAAAAACCAGCCATTTGGTAAATTTATTTTACCTGATATGAGTGCAAAAGTTTGGTTAAGAGAAACCACAGGTGGTAAAGGATGATATGTGGCAAGCTATCTGAGATGTCATCCACTGCCACGTGAAAACATTCATTGATACAAGATAAGGGGGATCGAGGTATAAGTCGCAAGATCTGAAGAGGACTTTCGCTTAGCACTACGATAAAGTGGTTGTCCTTCCTTCTCGATTCTTCCTCACTTAAGGTATATTAAGTTCGACAGCTTATATGATAGAGTACATCTCCATAGATGGAAATTTGTCCTTATCCCCCTCATTAGGCTGGCGAGATTGAACGACTTTCTATACACACACAGTTTATTACGTCCGGTGGAGATCCCTCCAATAGAGCAGCTATCTACTTATGCGACATACAAAGCTCCAGTCATGTCTATACCTCATAGTAGCCCTTGTGTTGGTGTCCTCCAGTTCCGGCCCCGAGTCGCTCATCTCCTGTCGTACTACGGTTTCTCATGTGATATGTGTTGTAAATGTGCGGGCTAGCTTGGAGCCACTCCTCCAAGTGCTCAGCATCTTGTCTACGGCAGCTGAAGCGGCGCCAGCTCAAAGACATGAGGTGAAGGCTGATGGCCAAGAGGATAAAGAAGGCAGGGGCTATGGGATCTAGTTGTCGAGACGACCAGTGGCCATCACAAAGCGTATCGTTGCTCGTACTGCAGCCATATTCGGCTTTCATTTTGCTCCGTCTAGCGATGACTTGCCTCCCAAGTAGAATGAGAGGTTTCCTCGGTGTGTTTCCGTACGCTGCAGCATCTCTTGCCTGAACATTGTCCATTTGCTGCATCTGAAAAGAAAGTGCGCCACTGTCTCTCGCTCTTTCCCGCACTCGCATAGGTCTGAGGCAGATTCTTTGATTTGATGGAGGTAGTAGTTCGATCCGAACATGCCTGTCCTCAGCTGCTCTAGGATGCTTCGCAGCTGCAACCTGCGGTCAGGTTCAGCTCTTAGAATTTCTCTCCCGACAGGATGGCCTTATCTCTATCAGTGATGAATATCGCCACATTGCAGAATTTTACCAAGCTGCAGAAGCCGGTCGCATTCGCCGTGTCGAGCAACTGCTGCGCGAAGGCATGGGGCCCAATTTGAAAAATCCTAAAGGTGAAACGCCTTTATGGATTGCAGCAAGAATGGGACATGAGGCAGTTGTCACAGTACTGGCGCGAAGGTCAGATGTGGACGTCAACTCAATATCTACTTCTGGCCGGTCGCCTCTGTTTTGGCCGTCGTCTCTAGGCCAGGAACGGATCGTGGCTATTCTCCTGGAAGCTGGCGCGAATCCAGACTTCGTGGATGAAAGAGGGGATACGGCCGTGACTGTGGCACGAAGGAATGGACATCGAGCGGTTGTCAAGCTGCTCGAAGACTGTGAACGCAGGTGCTAGTGTGGATGCGATAATTTCGTTCATTAGCCAGTGAAAAAGCCCGACTTGTCGTTGACACAATGATAATGTCAGCTCCAATATGCTTGCGAGATAAATTGAGAGTGACGCGTATCCATTTTTGACAGCTCTGTATAATGTCATGAAAGCATAACATCTGCTTCACGTCATCTTAATTCACTACCTAAACGACGAGAACCCTACTCCAGACCTATCGGATCAAAAAATTGATGATTGAATATTCAAAACTGATGTTGTGAGCTGCCAACAGCCAACACACGACTTACGGGTCCTTCCGCCGGCGATGGGTTTTCCTCCCACGTGTCGTCTTGCGACGTCGGTCTTGTTCCCAATTCTGGCAGGTGTTGGTCATCGAGGCATCATTTAGTCTGGTTGGACGACACTACCGGAACGTACGCTCGGCTGTCGTCAGTTGCTCGTCGCCGATTATATCGGCGACATGATCGGGACAATGGCGTGCATCCATAACACCAAGCCTCGAACGCAAAAGACTTTTGTTTTATAAATTGGTGGATAGGAACTTGTCTTTGCCTGAGACTAATGGATCTTGCCATTGTCCTGTTTGTTGCAGAGCGCGGCCATTAGGTCGACTACCTCAATCCTTATGGGGCTTCAGTCCTTAGGTTAGAAGCAGAGTATCTCGGCCAGTACGGCGCGCTCGGTAACGGCAAGATCAATAGCAGGCTTCTGCATCCCAAGCTGGGCGGTGATGCAGTAGAAAGGCGCTGCCTTCGAAGGTCGATTGCCCTTATTGACGTGTCATCACGTGGGGCTGAGAACTGATTGGATGACACAGGCTTATGCGGCTTGTTCCTGTGCTCGCTTGGGAGGGCTGTGCTCTATCAGTATTTTTCATGTGCGATACTGGTTCCATGTTGTGATCGCTTTCCTCGCTGCTATATTTTCACACTGGACATAGCGTTTGCTCGAAAACAACTAGTGTCTAGCCGCCGCAACCATCACCAACAAACCCAGCGTTAGATCCCATTCTGATGCGGTCGCAAGCGACTAGCGAAACCCCATAGAACGCCCCGGGCCGCTATGGATTAGGTGCGACTGGCGCTAGCCACCGTTCTTGCGAGTGTCATTGGTATCGTGTACCTTTGGTTGGCAAATGAAAACAGCCGCGCAGCAAAATCGCAACGTCCGCCCCAAGTTGCACCGGAGAATCTCGCCCAAGATCTGCCGCCAGAAAGGGCAAAGGTTCGTCAGGTGGGCGATGGTTGATGCAACATACTACTACCGCATAGAAGAAACCCCAAAAGCATCTGACGATAGTGTAGCCTGAGCAGTTTGGAGACGCCGCCAACGATGCTGATGTCGAGTGAGCATGCAGAGTCGTTTTGACATCACATCGATCTAATAACGATAGCATAGTTGCCGTGCATGGTCTCGGGTCCGACGCCGACTGGTCTTGGATTTGTAAGGATGGCGAAAAGCACATCAACTAGCTTCGAGACCTCGACATGCTGCCAGCGAGGGTGCCCAGGTCGAGGATTATCGTCAAGAGCTGCGAATCCAGATGGCATGCGAACGCGCCGAAGACAAGGCTTCAGCTATGCGGAGAGGAGCTTCTGCACAGTCTAAATTCATTCCGCTCCGGCTCTCCAAGACGACGATTGTCTTCATCGGCCATAGGTTGGTTGGAAATGTAATCGTGCAAGTGACAGCATTGGCACCCGTCCTCTTGACGTGTTTCTAACCTACACTTTTCAGGCTCTTCTGTATGCTGACAGCGACGACAGGTATGATCCCTTGCTGAAAGCAACAGTTGGATTGGTGTTCCTAGGCACACCTTTTCGGGGCTCAAAGTGGCAACCGCTCGCCGATTCTCTTGCAAGCTTGTAGACGACTTTGCATTTGAGCTGTAAGTTCGCATTTTGTTTCATCGTCGTTGAACTGTATAGCATATACTTTGTCCCGATATATTGCAATCCAGATCACAATAGCTTCTTCAGCGCTTGGCGGACAATTATTCGATTCACACCAAAGTTCAGCAGCATACACAATATCCTTGAAGATCTTCACAAGCATTGCGCTCGAGCCTTTTCTATGTAGTCGAAAGTTGCTCGAAACCCCCACCTTCATCAACGGCTGCCAGCAGCTGTCACATCAGCATTCGCCTTTCAGGTTCTCCTTCCGAGACTGGAAATCTTTCCCACGTGCCATCTTGCGACGTTGCTCTTGTTTGACGCGTCTCCGATGTACCTGCTCCGTCGTTCTTAATGTAACTTTGTGAACGGACTGGACATGATTCCTGAAATGATCCAAGTGCTGAAAAGTTTCATTCCTACATTTGGGGTGATGGCACACCAACGCGACCCCTCTTGCCACGGCGGCTTCACGTCCTGTCAGATGCTGGTCTTCGAAGTGGTCATTTCGAATCGTTGGACGACACCACTGAAATGTGCGCTCGGCAGTTGTCAGTCGCTCGTCGCCAACGCAATCGGGACACTGGCTTGCATCCATGAGAAGAGGAAAAGAATCGGCTCTGCACCAGGCTTCGAATCCAGGGGACTCTTCCTTGACAAATTGCTGGACAGGGACATGAGCGGAAGGTTTTGGCTGGGACTGACGGATCTTGCCGGTGTCCCTCCTGTCGCAGAGCGCGACCATGAGGTCGACTACCTCAATCCTCATGCGCGAAATTTGTTCTTCTGTCAAGTCCTTGGGTTGAAAGCAGAGCAATTCAGCCAGTCTGGCGCGTTCGCGAACGACGAGGTCAATGGCAGGTTCCTCATACTGCTCTTCCACCTCTCCACGAGCCTGTGCTTCAATATCCCAGGTTGGACGATGATAGAAGTAATACTCGCGATAGTCCTTTACAATTCGTTTGTCTCGCTCTGCCTTTTTCTTTCTGATTGTGTCGGTGAGCTCTCGTATTTTTTCTTCATTTCCGCGGCCCGCAATTCGATACTGGCCCTGCTTGAGCTGCGCGCGCTCCTCTTCCAGTTCCGTGATCTCCGGGTCAGGTTGCACCTCGGCCCATGCTTCGTCTGGCACCATATCGCGTGTCCCTCGAGGGTCGCGGGTGAGACTAACGTGTGCAAACATCCGGAATAATTGATCCTGCTTCTCTTCCTCCAAAAAGGCATTTTGGAGGTCAAACCTCGCATTCTCGTTCAAGTACGCACTGAAGAAGGTAGAGAACCTGGGATCATGCCGCATCATCTGGTCGCGAACTGAGTCCGGCGCGTCACCTAGCGAATGAATCTATTGAGTACGGATTCCCTCCATGATAGATTGTGAGGTCAAGAGCAAGCGGCAAGCTTCACTCACCATTGGCAGCATTGGCGGCGCCTCTGCGAGTGAATCTTGGTGCCCAAGCCTTCTCGTGCCCAGAATCAAGACTTTGCCGCGCCATATCGTAACTAAGCTTCGAATACAGCATTGCCTCGTTGGCAGAGAGGTCGCAGCCTCGAATGCGGCGGAAAACTGGCACCTTGAGCATATCTTCTTTCCATCGCAGCGGTGTGCACACAGTCGGGCCCCAGATCTGCGATTCGAACACACTGGATGCATCAGTCAAGCTCGCAGCGTCGAAGGCATGGTCATGCAACGCAAGGGCGAGAATAACCGTAATGGGGCAGAATATTAATTTGTTGCTCGGGGTGAAGAAGAAAATAGTCCTGAAATACATTAGTATGTTTGCTACTCACATGAGCAAGGAAGGGTCATACGGCTTCGGCTTTCTGTCAGCACCCTTATGATGAATGAATTTGATGGCCATAGACAGGACAGGAAGTCCCGTCACTGGGTGACGCACGAGCATCATAAGAATGTCTTTGTAACAAAGTGCCTTCGGCCGTCCACGCTTTGTTGTTTCCATGGAGATTAGCTCCTCGGCTTTCTGCGACTCCGCGTCCAAGGCGTCTGTTGCATCCTCTGAGCTATCGCCGGCTTCCTGGACGACCTTCTTACCGAACAGCTTTTCAATACAACCGTTCTTGGGTTTCTTTCGTTCGCCATCTACGAGCTCGGCCGGCCGCGCGCCGGTATAGCACAGAATTTGGTAGCAAGCAGCTAATTGAATGCGATGTCGCTCGAGGTCAAATAGACCGGTGTCATAGGCCAGATTGAACGTTAGAATGACGCGCAGGCTGTCGACATTTAGAACGGCTTTGCCCTCGATATTCGGGGGTCGCAGCCGGAATCTGGGAACTAATACATTATGGTGATACTAATGAACTGTCAGCATTTTCTGAACGACGGT
>AFRD01000317.1:0-40317 GCA_000222875.2 Periglandula ipomoeae IasaF13
ATGTAAATTAGACAGATCCACGCTGCAATATAGTACACAATAACGCCAATCCCGTCCCACGGACAATATTTGTACAATGCGCGCTCAGAAAATCTTGGTAATGCTCTCCCGCACTATCACGCTATTCTGCCTCTCATCTCTTTTGACTCTAAAGAAGCTGTCGCAGAAATCACTGCACCGCATGTGCCGCAAAAAGTCCTCGTCATGCGTAATCACAATGAGCTGGAAATTACTCTGTGCCTGCCGCGTCTTGATGATGGAGTGCAGGCTCTCGGCAAGGCTTTTGATGTTGTCGCGGTCCAGGTTGGTCGTTGGTTCGTCGAGCGCGATCAAGCCGCAGTTGACGCCGAAGGACTCGGCGAGCGCCAGGCGGATGATGATGCTGGCAAGCACCTTTTGGCCGGCTGAGCAGCGACCGCGCATGTCCATCTCCGTGTCTTGCTTGACCATGCACAGGCGGTAGTTGTAGCTGCGCTTGCCCGAGTTGGATTCGTTGTCGGACCGGATAAGGATCGTGTCGATGTCAGTGCCTTGATACGTGCTTTGCCAGAGCTCACCGGCGATGCGATTCACTTCGGCCATCTTCATGGAGTGATATTGCATGACGGCTCGGTCTACTGCGGCGCCACACTGGGCCAAGTCCTCGATCGCGGCTTTGGTCGTCTCGACGCGGATGTAAGACTCACGGTACTTTTGCTTGGCGTCCTTGTAGTCAATTTCCCATTCTTGCAGGAGGCGGCCCAGCTCTTCGTCTTTGGTCTTCATTGTGCCCATGACGGAGCCTCGCTCGGCGAGGAGCCGGTTCGACTGGTTTTCTAGCACCCGCGCTTCGCTTTGAAGGCGCTCGTAGTCCTCGTGGGCGTTGCGGTCCTCCAGATCTGCGATGTCCCGTCGTAGCACTTCCAGCTGGCGAAGGTGCTTTCGATAGTTCAAGTTGTCGCTAATGTTCTTCTTCTTGCGGTCGCCGCTGTCAATGTCTTGCTTCAACTTGTTTGTCCGCACAGTCAAGTCGGCGATGTCTTTGTCTGTGTTGGCAATGGACTTCTCCAGGGCCGCAATCGCGCGCTCGTTGGACGCGAGATTCGACGGGCCACCCCGGTCAACGTAGTCCTGAATGTCATTGTCCAGCATCTTGATCTCGCTGACCAAGTTGGCGATGACGTCTCTTTCATCTACAATCACCTGTTCTTTCGCCCGCCCCCTTCGAAGCGTTTCGTCGCGGGCCGATCTGGCGTCTACAATGCTTGGCTCGATCTTCTCGAGCGCTTCGTCAGCTCGGTGGATGACTTCTCGCTGGTGGGTCAAGTCTTCTTTGAGAGACTGAATTTGTGTCTGAATGTCGGCCTTCTTGTCGAGCTGTCCAACGGCATGGCCAATCTTGTTTCTGAGCTCACTTTGCTCGAGCTCAAGAGATGTCAGCTGATCTTTCATCCGCTGCCTGTCCGTCGTGAGCTTGGAGATTCGAGACTTGAGACCCCTGAGCTGTTCTCCAATGCTAGCTTGGAGTTCGTGAATCTCCTCTGCGCTGCGGGTGGCGCCGCCAGACATTTGCTGGGACATGATGCGGTCCACCTGCCCTTCGGAATCCTTGATATCCTTGCTTAGTTGGCCCATGGTTGAAACCGTTTTTGACAGATCATCGAGGTCGCGGACTCTCTCCTCTTCGCCGGTGACCCTGGCTTCGTGTTCCTCCAGCTGCCGTTCGAGAGCATCGTACTCGGCTTCGATGGCTTTGCTTTCTTCACGAATTGGTGGCAACTCCGAGCTAAGTCTCTTGTACGTGTCGTATGAAGACCGGACCACCCGAAGATCGTCTAAACTCTTCATAGCATCCTTCAAATCCTTCTCGACGTCCACTTTGCCCTTGGGGTCCAGGTTCTTCTCAATCTTCTTACTAAGGCGGTCCAGGCTCGCACTCTGCCCGTCATCGAAATGACGTTCACACAGCAAACATCTCTTCTTCGATTCCAGCATGCGCCTACATTTGGTATAGTAGTCCACCAGGGCATCGAAGAGACTTAGTTCGTTGCGAAGTTCTTCAACCTGTTGTTCCATGGCTTCCACTTCGCCGGGATAGTCTTCGACAGATGCGCTATCTCGCGTCTCCTGCAGTGCTCTGAGAACATCTTGCTCGCACTTTGCAGCGTCGCGCGTCTTTGTCTCCTGGGACTCCTTGGTGTTCTTGAGCCTGTACTCAACTTTCTGTTGCTTCTGCCTGGTTTGCTCGAGAACCTTGCGAGCTTCTTGGAGTGACTTATTTTGCTGGCTAACCACAGCATGAAATCTGTTATCCAGCGTGTCAGAATCCCAGTCGTTGCCAATGGCGGCAGAAAGCTTTGGCTTCCACGTGTTAGTGAGTGTCTCTAGCTTTCTTTTCCTGTCCGCGACCTCCTTTTTCCTGAAATCCAGCTGTGCTCTTTCTGAAGCCTGGCGAGTACACTCGACGAGCTCTCTGCTGAGCTTCTCATTCTCATTTTCTAGCTGCCACAGCTTGTCATTTTCGTCGTTTATTTGTTTGTCCCAGTTTGCCTTTTCAAACTCAGCTTGTGACCTGTCGAACCTGGAGTTGATGTCCTCGAGCTGTCCATCGAGAATAGCCTTGGCGCCCTCATCGACATCGATCAAGCTTGCTTCATTCTGCAATATGCTGGTGCGCTTTTCGATAGCCCCGATTCGCTGCTTGGCGGACACACGGTCCTGGGTCCTGGCGGCCTTTTGCCCCTCTAGCTCCGTGATCACACTTGTTGCAGTATCTAGTTCAGACGCATTTTCCTTCTGCAGACGCTCGAGGTCTCGCTTCTTGTCGCTCAACAGTTTCTGGATCTTTTCGTTGAACGACTTGACATGCTGGTCGGTCAGATCGCCATCGTAGCCGCGGAATCCATGCATGGTGGCAGCTTCCTGTATCATTTTCATACGAGCTTGCAGCTGCCGCTCATATTTGTCCTTGTCGGATTGATGTTTCCCTTGCTCAGATAGTTTCGTGGATAGATTCTTGCGTGCTTGGATTAGCTCTTGTTGCAATTCGTTATACTGAGCTTTGTTTTGTTCAGCTTCCTCACGATACCGCTCCATACTCTGCTCGTATTGCTCCAAAGAGTTCTCTAACGACGCGTCGTCACCAGGCAATTCATCAAACGTCTGCTTCAGCTCGTTGACGGCATCCTGGCGGTACTCTAATTGTTCTCGCTTATTGCTGAGGTTCTGCACTATTTGCAGGTAACTATTTGCTTGTTCGTGTTTGTGGCGGATTTTATCTTGCGTCTCCTGCATCTCGGTAGACAGCGTCTTGCATTTCTCGCGACCATCCTCGATCTCGGCTTGCAGACCCGTCATATGCTTCTCGGCCCTTTCGCCTCGATCCTTGTTGACCTTGTTATGTGCCTCGTCGTTTTGAAGTTTTCCCAGTTGCTCGACATGTTTTTTGCGAAGGACCTTCAGATTATCGATAGCTTTTGTGTATTTGAGAGCCTCAAAAATCTCGTCGAAGCGCTTCTTCAAAGCGGCTGGCTCACTGAGCGGCCAAAGAGACTCATCCTGATGACAGAAGATGACTGCGTCGAGGATGGCAGGAGAAACGCCAAGTCGTTCTGGGATCATCTCGTCCAGCTGCGCCTGCCTGGTCGAGGTGGTTGTCCTCTCGCCATTATTCACGACGACAAGTGAACAGTCAAGGGTTTTCTGAGAACGAGTCGTCTTTTTCACGGTGAGCTGCATGCTCCGCGTGGCTACATGTTGGCGATCATTGATTGAGCGGAACTGCAGCTTCACTTGCGCCATCACCTCCTTCTCGCCACATAGCTATTCTTCTTGTAAGCAAAATTGTCCAAACGACACGGCATGGACCTAGTATATCCGCAAGAAAATAATAAAAGGGAAAATTCAGCAAAGCAGGGCCAGCAACATACCTTGGGGTCATGAATGAAAGCACCGCCTTTGCTGTTGGGCGGCAGTTCTCCGGTCGTGGCATATTTGAGACACTCGATGATGGTCGTCTTTCCAGAGCCGTTATATCCAACGATGAGGGTCAACGGCGTGTTGAATTGAATAGCCTCTCGGACCGACGGACTAAAGGAACGGACTCCTGAAATGGAGAGCTTGTCGATTCTCGACATTTTGTTTGACGCAACGCATTGATGTGAAGCAAGCTCTGTGGTTCGTGATGTTCACGATGGCTCATCTAGGCAACGTCAAGAGCCATGCAACGTTGTGAGCTGCTTGAGGGACGCGCCAGGCAGCTGGTCACGCGTTTGGCAGCTGGGGCTCACGGTGCGTCCTCACGTGCCTGCTGAGTGCTCCCCAGTCTCTCTTCACTGAAATTACCAGACTCGGTACCCCGTACGGTCCTCCATCGCTCGCTGGCGCCACACACAGCAGGACCCAGCCACAGTGAGCAAAAGTCAACCGGCTCAGAAGAGGGGCGCCTCGTCCAGTCGAGACAACAGATGACAGAAAGGCTGCATCTGACAACCGAATTCTGTGCCTCGAGCAGGATTTGTCATGGGGAGGTACAAACTGTGCAGTTGATAGGTATGATGTATTATGATGCTGTTGGGAGCCTGGATTAGTCTTTGGCTGAGCCAAGATACTTTTATTTACGGCGAGGCAGAGCTGGCCGGCGTCTCTCACGTCACCACCGGCCGGTGCGGCGTGCGGCTCAAAAGGTCTCGTTGAGGAGCTGTTCAGCTTGCCCACCGATGAGGGACAGGTGACTGTTTGCGGAGCAGTGGTAGTTTAATCCGCACCGGGAGCTTATCGACTCAAGCTCGGCACTATCCACTCAATACTAATCAGAATATACCGCTCGGCATGGCCGGCTAAAATGGTAATTATACCGCGCAGTGTTTAGCTGGGCCTGTCGCATTCTTTTGCTCGTCGACGGGTCTTTGTATTCTCTTTGTCTCCCTGGCGTCGAATTTTTCCGCATTCTGTAGTAATATCACATCGTTGTCTCGGGCTGTGGGGCCGCTGCCTGAGCACGCAGGGCCAGGCAGATGAGGTGTGGTGCAGCAGAGCAGTCTTTGCGATACATAGTTGAGAGAGCAAGCACAAGCCAGCCAGTGCAAGCCAGTGCGTGCCTGTGTCATAAATGATAGGAGCGCAATCTGCATCTGAAAATTGGCCGAGTGGATGAGATGCGGACGGGAAGCCCATGCCAAAACGCCTGAGAGGGGCCGGGCCAGGGTGACAATGAGCCAGGGTCCCGGGCACTTGGGCACTTGGGCTCGCTGGACTCACTGCTACTGGCTCACTGGTTTACTGGCCTGGGCGAGGGCCGGCGCTGCAGAGAATGGCGGCTGATGAGGCACTGAGGGTGCTGGGGTTTGCATCTGATGCCAGACTTGGTCCGGTAATACGTACCTAAGTACCTAACAGTAGGGGGCTGGTGGTGCTATCAAATATTATCAGCTTGAGTTGGGGGCTGCCACAGCACTAGGAAGTGCTGATGTCAAAACCCCTCCCAACATATTACCTACCTGAGGGTACCTACCTAGGGAGATAATAGGTGCTAGACTGCCGCTGGTGGGGAAAAGCGGCCGTCCCATGTTCAGACATGGACTTCTTTGCTTTTCCCCATGTTTTGCCGCATCGCCAATTTGCCTGCAAATCGGCTGTTGCGACGACCATCGTCAGCAAGCATTTTGTCGTGCTTATCCAACTTTTCTCATCAACGCGACCAACATGGGTTCGCCGCGTTCCACCTTGCGGGCAGCAAAAACGCCTCGTCGTGTACGATGCGAGGAGGCGGTCGTTCAATTTTGCGACGAATTCGTGTGACTATACCTGTAATATATAACCTTATCATATCATCTGTAAAGAGTACTTCCTGGACAGTACCTGTACCGTACATACTACCCAGGTACCTACCTACCTACCCATGGGGAGCATCGCTTGTTCTGTAATCTGTATAATATTCCCTCGGCTTGGTCCTTGCGACCGACTAAGCGCCACAAACCCTGCCACTGCTCAATCATGGGCTCAGTGTCTGTAGACGGATGGATTGGGGAGCATCGTCTTCCCTCCGATTAATGATAAGTGCGTGGTGATATATCCTGCCGCGCTTCGACTTGTCTTTACCCAGACGACGACGCCCAAAGCGGCGCAGTCACGATTGGTCGAATTTGCGTTTTTAACCTCGTGCCCTGTCTTTCCTACACCATCAGATCACCCGAAACGCCAAACTAGCAAAGGATCTGCTTGTTGAGGCTGCCCTCCTCTTGCCACGAGTAGAATGTGAATACTTGACACTGACCTGTTGACATGTCAGAATCAGAGACTGCTTGTAATTACTGTTGCAGCAGGGGGCTGGCAGGAACCGAGTTTCTTCTCATTGATATTGCAAAGGTACCTACTGTACTGTACATAAGAGGACCCTTCGGATTCTTCCAATCAGTCCCAGCCGCCCCGCGAGGTTCCATGACCACGGGACGTACACAGCAGCGAAGGAAGATGGGGTTGATTAGCATTCTGTCCATCCAGATGGCTCGCGTGTCATCTCGTCCCCTCAGCCCCCCCTTTGTCCCAAGCTCCCCAAGCTACCAAGCCGCTGGTGGAAGTGGGAGCGAGGGCAGACACCTGAATCGAGAGCAGACGGAGGGGGAGGAGACAAGCCAAGTACATCTGAAGACTGGCATCACCGCGAATCCCCATGGCTGGTGCTATTGGCATTGTAGCCCCCTTTTCACCGGACGCAAAGCTCCGGGGTACTTGTGCGGCGGTGGGCTGCGCCGCGGGCGACCAGGTACCTTGCACCCGTCGTTTCCGCCCAGAGCCCAGCTAGCGCGCACAGCGGCGACATGGAGCGACATGGAACACCTCGATGGAACGCACGCGGGGGGGGCAACACAACTGGAAGGCACCGCCAATGCCCATCGTTCAACTGGTGCCTCCAGGCCAGGCTCGTAAAACTAATATCAGTTCGATGTGCTTAGCATTGCCTGCTTAGCTCTGCGTTGCTTTCTTACTCCAACACAATCTGTCTGTCGCAGGCACAGGCCGCGCCTGGTTTTTTGCGTCTTGCATCCTCATTTTTCTTTGTTCTTTGCTCTCGTGTTCTCAACCCTCCTCCTCGCATCTACCGTTCCGCCGACCGTTGACTGTTCTCGACGGCCCCTCCCCCGGTCGTCCGCCCTACTGCACGCAGAGACCGCACCAGCGCCGGCCTGCTTCAGGCGAGAATAGATTCCATTCACTGCCAAACGAGACCAGATTAGACCAGACCAGACCGTTGTCGCTACTATTGCCGAATATTTTTACAGTACTGAACCACTCGACCCAGACGGTCGAACTTGCGCGCGTTCTGGAACCCGGACCACCAAGTCTCTGCTACCACCGCTGCTGCTGCCCCCCGAGTCCAGGCGCCTGCCCGCTATGCTCGCGCCACGGTTCTAGACTTGGGGTGCCTGCTATCGATCGCTCCATTCACCAAATGCAATAAGTCGAGCGGTATACCAAACCATCCAGAACCGCTAAACCATCATGTCCCACGGGCCGCCACCACCACCGCCTTTTGGCAACTTTTACGGTTTCGCGCCATTCAACCAGAATACCTTTCCCAATGCGCAAAACCCCCAGGTTAGCAGCCGCATTTCTATATCCCTCTCCTCTCTTCTCACTGCTACCCCTCGTATGCTTAAATCCTCTGGTGGATTGACGGGATCTGTGCTTTTTACCCTTGCTCTAGTTTCCAGGGAGCGGGCAGGACAGCTTCGATCTTATGGCCTTTTTTGATGATGGCGACGTACCAATGAACCTTGACGCATCGGGTCTTTCCATGGCCGATTCAACCATGAGCAACGGAAATGGCGACATTACCATGAGCAACAGCCCCGACACCCAAGATCCGTCCTCGGCAGCCAGATCGCAGGACACTTCCATGGCCACCCCCGCCGAGAATGTGCCTGGTGCAGGACCCTTACCTCCTGGATCCTTTGCACAGATGAGCTTGACGGGTGGTGGAGGCAGCAACGCCAGCACATTGACCGATTTCACGAAGCGGCGAAACTGGCCTGCTAAGGTCGTTGAGGAGCTCAAAGACTTTTTGCATATTCTCGACGCAAACGGGCGGATAAAATATGCATCCAGCAGCGTTCTTAATATTACGGGCTATTCTTCAGAGGAAATCCAGGATGTTTTCCTGAAGGATCTCATCCATCCTGATGATCAGGGCGTCTTTGTCTCTGAGCTCAACGAGTCAATTGCCTCTGGCAATCCTCTGAGGCTCTTCTACAGGTTCAAGGTAAAGGACGGCACGTACGCCATTTTCGAGACGATCGGACATGCGCACATCGCCGCAGCACGATTCGCGCCAAACCCCAGCAACCAATCGCCATTCTGCCAAGCCGTCTTCATGATGTCGCGGCCGTATCCGACGAAGAATTCCAGTCTGCTCGATTCATTTCTAGAACACAAGATGGAGAACGAGCGACTTCGACGTCGTATAGCCGAGCTGCGCAGGGAGGAAGAGGCGGAAACAGAAGAATCAAGTCGGCAATGGATGCAAAGTCAAGAGGGCCGATCGGACATGGCGCCATCGGAAACAACGGGAACATCAGCAGCCACTCCATTCTTCTTCCGCAGCAATAGCTCAACGGGCGACATGCAAGACAGGATGAACACGGCTCTGACGAGGGAGAATCTCGAAGGCGCTGTCGCCGCTCGAAGGTCGGACTCGTTGGGCGACAAGATGGCACGCTACGAAGGCAACTCACACGCCGAGACAATCGAAATGTTGACAGGCTTGCGATACCTCGAAGGCGAACGCAGCAGGGGCATTACCACTGGCGTCAATAGTCCAACTTTGATCAAAGGCGATGCTGGCATTGCCATTCCCGTAGACCGAGATTCGAGAACTGGCGAGAAGAAGAAGAAACTAAAAACGGCAGAGGAATATGTGTGCACGGATTGCGGTACGTTTTCTTACTTCTTCTTCTTTGGCTTCCTACGCATCTTTTTTAGATACTCAAATGGCCCTTTGAGTATGCTCTAATTGCATCAGTATGCTGACTGGTATACAGGAACGCTCGACTCTCCCGAATGGCGAAAAGGACCCAGCGGACCGAAAACTCTCTGCAATGCGTGTGGCCTACGGTGGGCGAAGAAGGAAAAGAAGCGAAACAGCGCTTCGCAAAAAGCCCCGCTCATCGATCAACCCATGGGGTAGCCGTGTCCGCCGCATCAGCAGTATTATGGTTGATTTTCACGACGGGAATCCATCATATTAAGGCTTCATCTTGAAGCAGTGGGCCCAAACACTGCGAACGTCGCATTCTAGGTCAACAACGGGCGTTTGGGTACATGTTTCTTATACCAGACACGAATTGTACGAATTATTGTGAGGCTTTGGCACGGATAGTGGCAGCCAGGACAAGACTTTTGCGCAACATAGATGGCTAGTGCGGGACAACAGATGCCATCGTTGCCGTACTCTTGTTTCGACCGGATGGGGAAGCTGGGGTTCCCATTCTGCATATATTTACATCTTTGGATGTTTTTTTTTTTTTTTTTAGGGAGACATATACATGATGGATATGATGATACCTTGGGGGAGCAGCAAGATCTAGACACAGTACATGAAGTGATCTGGCATGGCGAGAAAGGATGTCTATTCTGGGACAACATGCTGAGCAGCGAAAGCCATTTTCGGCCTGGGACACTCTGCATGAGTCATCAAGACGTAAAACAGAAAGCTAGAAAAAAATGAGAATAACAACTTTAATGACAAATCCCGATTCCAAGAACTGTTCTGTCGAGATGAACAGACGGATAGACGACTGATTGCACTAGCAATCAATGCTCAGAGCACCACTTGCCTCTAAGCCCACCCCCAATTTCCTCTGGTCAGCCTGGACCTGAATACAAGATTACATACTCGCACAGGCGCCAAGTCGTCCTTGACGTAGTCACGGAAACTCTGATACTCATCAGCATCGCTCCGGCCCAGCTGGACCGTGGAGCTTCTTGCCCCGCAGTCCTGCGTTGGCGCGTCATTGCATTGCTTCTGAGCACTCACCTCTCGGCACAGGCAAGCCGGGGCGATGGACCGACGAATAGAACTGGGAGGAGTGGCATGCCGATGGAAACTTTTCTTTCTCTGGGACGAAATGTGCCGAGTAGCTGCGTAGGACGGGGGTCTTGTAAATGAAACATTAAAATACTTGAATGTCCCGGATGAAACATTTCACTCTTCTGCATAATCGTTCCCCCCGCTCGATACCTTTTTCTCACCTACCCATCTTCTCTTTTTTTTCGAGGCAATACGTGCAAGATCATCAACACATCATGGATAAACTCATGAACATGGGCAAGGACATGCTCCAGCAGCAATTGTCCGGACAAGGTCAGAACCAAGGTACGTTGCTCTTATTTGAGAGAGCTGTCCGTCCTGCTTGGTCCCCCTTAAAGGCAAGCTTGGGCTCGGACGACCCCTCCTTGATGTGAACGGACGGAGCTACCCCGCCATGGGCAAGAAGAGTGATGGACGACGTTCAAACGGAAGGAGCTATGCCGCGATGAATGAAATCGCCGACATTAAACACAAAATGGCTAATGTTTCTGACTTTTTGGGGATCTGAGCAGGTCAATCAAACAGTACGTACAACCATGTATGGACACATGACAGAGTAAATTCTCACAAATCTGGCATCAACAGACCAGGGCAACGCCGGCCTCGGAAACGATGTCCTGAAGATGGCTCAGCAACACGCAGCCGGGTCGGCTGGCAGCTCGGGCAACAGCGACTTGTTCTCCAACATTATGAACGCGGTCGGGCAGAAGCAGGACAAGATTCAGAATGAGGACATTGATGAAGAAGGTGCGTTTTCTATACTCTGATACCTTCGTAATTCCAATCTCGGGAATCGTGAACTCGGTCAACCATATGTCTATATGGGAGGAACATCTTCACTGCAATTTTCGAAGAGGCGCTGACTTGGTATTGTAGATGCCATCAAGCAGCACCAGCACGCGTACCAGAACGACGGCAAGGGCGACTCCAGTTCCCTCGGCACTGCGGCGGCCATGCAGGCCCTCAAGAAGTTCACGCAGTCTGACAACAGCGCCAATTCTGCATCGGGCCAGTCCGCGTTTTTGGGCATGGCCATGGCTGAGGCTAGCAAGGTTTGTCCTATTTCTCGACTCTTCTTTTTGTTGTCGCTGACACTGTTTTTTCTTGTAGCTTTTCGACGACAAGAATGCGCAGGGCAAGGTTACGGGTGGTGCGGATAAGTAGTGTCGTGCAGCAGGCTGTAGAGACGGCTATGAAGATGTACTTCAAGAGTCAGGCTACCTCGCAAGGCGGACTGGCGGGGATGGCTGCCAAGTTCCTGGGTTGATTATGACTGGTGTAAATGTCCCAGGAGCATTCTCTACCTAGATTGAGTATCTATCCGTGTTCATTTGCGTCAAGAGAAGATTTGTGTCTGGTGTGTCGAATGAGAAATAAGCTCTGCACTCGGCGAATCCTATGTTCTTGCATATTCGGTAAATGGCACATTGGTCAGTCACAAGACTCCAATTACTATCTCTATATACCGCGCGCACTCGGCATGGACGTATATACCATATCCACACAGTAAAGTCTCATTTCATCACTCATGGTCACATGAAAACTCATCATCCATCACATCACATAACGCAGCACGGTCTCGTCCCCATGGCCTGATAATCCTCTTCCGCCTCCTCCAGCTGCACTTCCTCCGGCGACGTAGAAGGCTGCGATGACTCGATCCCGCTATCACCACCATCACTCACGCTCCGCCTCATATGGGCCGCTCTCTTCCTCATCCTCGCAAATCTATACTCCAGCCACGACGTGAAATCCGTCGACTTGGCGCCCCGGAAATCCTCGCGATAATGCTCGATATACGCCCCCAGGCGCTCCCTCACTTCCTCGCTCGGCGTCGTCACCAGACTCATGCACAGCGTTGGGGGAACAAACGTACAGCCCAGAGGACGAAGATATTTGACCCGCTCCGCGACATTCATCACCTCTGTCGTGAAGAACGCCATGTCATGCTCCAGACTCACATCTTCGGGGTGGAAGATGCGTAGTATCTGATTCAGAAGCATAGCGATAGACATGAGCGTCCCCGCGCCAGACTCGCACTGCACGTACATTCTCACAAACGATGGCGGCGGCGGCGGCGCGTCGGGTCCAGAGGCCGACTTGGCCATCAGCATGCCCGAGATGAGGTGCACGAGCATGTGAGACTCGAGCTTGGCCTGCTCGTAGCGCTCTCGGATCTGGAAGAGGTGGCGTTCCGGCTCGTTGAGGTAGTCTGGGTAGTTGAGGATGTTTTCGAGCTTGATGGTTTCCGGGTCCGAGATGTTGGTTCGGCGCGGGCTGGGGACGGGGCCGGCCTTGGGGGGAGGTGCGAATTGGGGGTTGAAGTGGAAGTTGGGGTTTGTCACACTTTCTGAGACCTGAGGATTTTAATAAGATTGTGAGTTAACTGTCGAGAGGGGGGAAATGAAAGGTCAAGACACAATTGAGGAGATTTGTGAAGTGCGTGGGTGGCAAAGGACTTGATGGGAGCCCGTTTGACTTACAGCAACGAGAGACGTGATCCCAAGCAACTGCCTACTAAACCCATCATGCCAGTGCTGCGCGGCAGAAGAATTAAGAATGTGCAACAAGCCGTAGACATGCACTCTGAACTCGTCCCGCAGCCCGCCCATCCAGTTCTGGCATATCATAACCAGGTAGATGACACACAGCGTCTCCACGCTGCCCGCGTCCTCGCCTCTCCTGGCGAGAACCTTTCTCAGGGCCCTCAGCGCGACGCCGTAATCACTGAGCATCGGCACCGTGACCTGCCCCGTCCGGACGACGGCCATGGTGGCGGCGAAGGCCTTGGCTGCTGCGTCGAGGGCGTCGTTACGGCCCAGCCGCCGCGGCACGTCCTCGAAGAAGCCGCCCAGGCTGACGATGCAGAATCGCCCGTCGTCCACCTCCAGGGTCTGGATGAGGCTGCCCGTCGTGGCGGTGACTTGGTTATGAAGAGGCCGTGAGGGAACCACTGAAGAAACTCCCGCTGAAGCTGAAGCTCCGACGGGGGTATGTCGAGGGTTCACGGCCGTGGCATTGTGGAATTTGTACCGCTGCGTGCCGGACCCTATGCATTTGATCTTGAGGCGTGTGCAGCGCGAGCACGATGGTTGTAACTGGTCGCACTTTTTACAAGCAACATTGAATATTTCACATGCGTGTTAGCGAGGATTCTGTATCTTGATGAAGAACGTTTTGCTACGTTCGTGTACGATGTACTTTTCCATCTGAAGAGCGAGACAAATTTCACAGTAACATGAAATCTTTATGATGAACGAGCACAATCTCGGAGTAGACGGACAGAGAGGTACAATAGCACTAACCTTCTTCTTGCGCTGTCGACACGCCTCACACGACGGCCCAGGTATGGCTGGCATCGTTTTCGTTGGTTCTATCGAATACCTCGCTGGTTGATGCAGGTTCGAGGGGGCGGATGTCTTTACCCAATGCAGTCAGGCTTGACTCTTGTGGAGCATGCATCATCTTTCGAGACAGGATGACTTACTTACGCGCGGAAGACAGGGTGCCCGGCTCGCTGCCGAAGTGACAATGGGAGTGGGGACACGGCGAGAGGTTTGGGATCTCCCTTGCTCTCTTTCTTGGATGAGTTGTGTTGTGACACCGTGTTGAAGGAAATCTGTTAGCGTATTTTGCGCTGCGAGAGAGCTTGATGGGATGGCTTCTCTTGGTATTGAGTAGGGGGGGGGGGCTCTATGAACATGGGTTGGCGGCTAATTCCGTGCTCATGCTGACGGGATTGCAAAGATGAGCTTCGTCAGATTCACACAAGGTGCTCGTGGCTTGGTGTCAAACAAGAATTCTATAGCAAAATAATGAGTTTAAGTCATCGTGGCCTCATGTCAAGATTCTTGAGCTGGCGTCAATGCATGAAGCTCTATTATTAAACATTGAATTTGAAATATTCGAACTATGTCCTGCTTTTCTTTCACATCTCTGCTGCTCGATCTATCGTCTCATGTTATCACCATCTCATAAACTTAGACATCGCCTCTCGCCACAGCCATCACGTTCAACCACGCGTCTGGCCTCCTTCGGCCCTCGTCATACTTAGTATGCAGGTACTCCTCTGCCTCTCCCGCCAACTGCAGAAGCTGCTCTTCGCTTCCCCATTCTCCTGTGGCCAACAGCCCGATGGGGACCTTACCCTCTCCCTGCTTGGGCGGAGCGTACCCGACGGGTACAGACACGGAGGGCGTGCCCGTGAAATTGGCAAGGAAGATGTACATCATGTTTCTGAAAGTGGTGTTGGCATCATTCATACCGTGCGCCTCATCCCCGGGTGCTTTCGGCCAGCCAGTAAGAGGCGTCGTCGGGGACATGATGAGCAGACCGGGATATTTCTTAAATAAGAACGCAAAATGCCGCATAAGGAGAGTGCGCATTGAGTTAAACTTGAGAAAGTCGGCCGCAGGAGTCTGCGTGCCAATCGACATTAGGAGTCTGTTGGCGGATCCCACCAAAGACAGCCAATCTGCCGGGTTCTTGGTCCTACGGCGAGCTGCCGAGGCCACCTCCGTGATGCAAATAATGCCGTGGGAGAGCTGCGCTTCTGCGAGATGGGGAATAGAGATGTCCACAATCTCGTAACCACGCTCTTTCGCAAAATAGTCAATAGCCTTATTGCAATGCTCAGCAACCTCGGGATCGGCAGCAGCCCACCAGTCGCGATAGACGCCCATAACTCGCTTGGCAGATGGCTGAGGAGACAGTGAGCGTGCAAAGGCTCCTTGGATGCCATCTTCAGGGTTTGCCTGAGACATGACGCGGTAGGCAACGGTCAAATCAGCAACATTGGCGGCAATAGGTCCCATAACGCACATGGTGCTGTCCATATAACCCGTGCGATAGTGAGATGGCTTGAGCCCGTAAAGACCATTGAAACTCGCTGGGATGCGGCTGCTGCCTCCGGCGTCCGTACCGATTGTAAAGGGCACGATGCCGGAACATATGGCCGATGCAGGACCAGACGACGAACCACCAGGATAGTACTCATTGTTTAGGTGATTTGTAGGAGAGCCTTGAGCAACCTGTCGGGGGAGGCTTGTTAGTAAGGCAAATGAATGCAAAGCGTACTTTCAGGAACCACATACGTTCAAGCCACAAGTATCTAGCAAATCGTCATGTTAGCACTAGACTTCGTCGAAGTTATTGGTGGCTGAAAGACCGCAAACATACCTGAGCCGAGCTCGTGCATCCGATTCTTGCCCAATACTACAGCGCCAGCCTCTTGAAGCTTCTGCACACACCACGCAGACTTCTCCTGCCTCTTGAAGAACGGTGATTCGGCATTATACTTCATACCATTGTGGTTTCTGTATCCCTTAGTATTAACGTCATCTTTGACCCCGATGGGAACACCGTCAAGAATGCTCAATGGCTTTCCAGCTACCCATCGAGCGGTAGACTCCTTGGCAGCCTCGAGAACCAGGTCGTCGTTCCCGTGGTTGTCCGCCCAGGCATCCTCGTACTTGGTCTTCTTGTCCTTGCCCGGCTTTGTGAGTGGAAGGAGGACCTTGGCAACGTCGAGAGGCGTGATTTTGCCGGATTTATACAGCTCATGGTAGTCGTTGACAGAATAGTACTTAATCTTGGGGTCGAACTGCTTGTCAGCCAGGAGGGCCGGTTCGAACTCTATCATCGGACCGGTCTCGCCCAGGGGCGTGACGCATGGCTAATCTCGCACTGTCAGAAAATTGCCTCTGAGGATTAGAAAGGTTGAATGGGAGAATACGACGAGCATAAGATCTGTGCGTTCGCGAAAGAGTAAATTATACTGACATCAAAAGTATGCGGGACGCCATCGAGAACTGGCAAATCTTTGACCTGCCCGAATCCAGCATTGTTCCAGAAGAATTTCTGCAGAAGCCCGGACCGTGAGACTCTTTCCATTCAAGCCGCGAAGCAGTATTTGTTAGTTGTTACATGTGTCCAATGTTGTCATGGGCTGGCAACATACAGAGCACTGCCAGCAACCAGCGCATAGCCGCGCAGAACGGGATTATGCGCTGGAGGAGGTGCATATTTGGTTTCCGGGCCTTCCACTGGCTTGGGATAATTGGCAAATGCTGGTGTTGATGCCATGGCTATTTTTGGGGTTTACCCGATCAACAGCTTGCTTGGAGGTTGGCCGGCTAGATCAGGGGGCCCATTAATTGGCAATTTACAGACACGGAGAGGCGGAGTTGAGTCAAGCACGACGTTGAAGAGCCTGGTTGTTGTCACAATTAAGTGAAGGTGTCTCGATTGATATGCTGATTGAGGCGGCGGGCAAGGACAGCTGGGTTGATGGAGGCACAGGAGTCGAGAGGTGCCTCGGCCTGTCGAGCATCATATATTAATTTCGAGCTATAATCATGGCTTACCTTCTAGAGGTGGCGTCGACTAGCAACCCGGACTTGGACCATGGTGAGCCCGGAGACTTTGGGAGGCTAATTGGGGAAAAAGTGGATGATGGTGGGATTGCTGGTACCTGGCGAGCCATGATGGCGCCACCTGGCAGCTCGTACATAATACTGCTCGTTGACTGTAATTTATTTCTTACAGTCAAAGTGTTCGCCCGGCCGGGATGGTGAAGTCAACCGCCCGACACCATCATGGGCGCGTTGTGCTCAGTGCACTCCAGACGGGATAGGACGGATTTGAAATGTCAAGTCTCACTACATTGACAGCGATCATGGCCCCAGATTCAGATGAGAGGGTTATTCGCTTGACGTGCCTTGCAATCAGACGACTCCTGCATGTGTCATCCACGATCGCTAGAAGCGCAGCAATCGCCCAGCTGACTACGCAAGACCGAGTTTTCTTTGATCTTACAGACTGACTTTATTGTCGCGAAATGGAATGACTATATTTCCAATGAAAACGGCACTTGTCGTTTAGCTGCATGTGACCACGGCCTTTATTGGCTGGCCCCGGATTTCTGGGCCTGGTTTGTTAATGGACCCGAACATAGATCAGCAGCGGTCGTATCTAATACGACCAAGTGTTTATACGTTGGCACATCGGGTCAATTCTCAGTCAGCAGTGGTCGCACTTTTCGCAATGGTGAAAAAAGAAAGGTCGAAGAAGTTGAAGGCCGAACTGGCCAAGCATATGATGGAAGGTAGACCTACTGAGTATACTTGTCCCATGGCCGCGCAATCAATGCTATCTGGGGTGGTTGTGGTGGATAACGTAACGTCCACTTGAGTAGGTAATACCCGAAACGACCAGACAGCATGGAAAACACTTCCAATTTCTGGTCACGAGGTCCACATTGGGGATGCCCGAACTGTTGCTCTTAAGCGAGAGCCTCATCGCCCATGTTCTGGAATCTCGAAAATGTGGCCAATCAAAGTGACTGTCGTAGAGATTGCTTCTCTTGTCTCAGAGTCGGCCGGAGATCAAATATGATGATGTGTGGGGGTTTCCAGGTCTCGTCACCACATTCCTTTGCCTTTGCCTCGCGCCTAACAGGCATGCGGTTTCCTTATTGCATTGTTCCTACCCTCATACTGACACAAATTACGGCAGCGTGAGTATCAATCCCTCGGGGTCAATCGCAGACTGCTTCCATCATATCGCTGCACTTCTGATTCATACCGTGGTGTCGCTTTTCAAAGCGTGGCATGACGTATATCACAGAACAAGGAGTGGTACTCCTAAGAACACTGTATGGTTCACGATTGTTTCACAAATTCTGCGCCGAGGAAGGCGACACTGAAGACGGCCATCCACGCGATATGACTCCCGCATGCTGGCAATTCTGAAACCAGTCACGGCGACTTGACTAGGCGGTAAGGAGCCTTATTTTCCTTTTTTCCTTCTTTCGATCACATCGATCGTCTCAACAGCCCCTCGCATCATCTCGTCTCACCCGAGTCTCATTTGTCGAAACATGACAAAATAACGAACGATGCCAACCTATATTGTGGGATTTCACGCAGTATGTGAGGCCTTGGTAGTCTTATCAAGTCATCATCGTTGCCAAGGCGATGTGCTCGATTAACGTATAGTGAAACGTTAGCCTTTCTCTCAAGGCTTGGTTCGAAGAATATTCCCTTGAGGTGTCAAGAGCAGGATCTTGGTTTGAAGCAGCTGGTAATAGGCTATTGATCTGGGGCAATACCAGAACCAACCATGATGTTATTTTTGTCCATATCATCGAGGCGCGGTCATTGCGGGATGTCTGGAGGGGTTTTCCGCATGATGGATATATTTCGCCAATTGATGTAGTACTGTCGACGGACCCCATAATGATGGCGGAGTCCCGGTCCTATAACGACACTTTCAGGTCTTTCCCAGCAAGCAATGCGGACAGCCACAGTACTGCCCCAAAGCTTATAACTATACCAAATCGATCGCCGATAGTTTGTCCTTCCCGAAATAAATGAGTATAGTCATCCATGCCAGCTACTAGGCAACTGCAAGTGTCTGAAGGTGACTACAGCCACCGCCTCTTCCAAGCGGCTTATCCACTGAGCCCATTACATCGTAAATATACACGAGTACTGAGAGCCGCCACAGTTCAATGTTGGTAACGAAGTGGTATCTAAAGTGGCATCTCGGCTGTAGGATGGAGGCGTCGGATAGTCTTTCAATGACAAGCGCCACATCGAATGGCTCTCAACCCAAATATTTTAGCGCGTCCATTGTTGTTTGACAGTGTCTCGGTGCCGGCAGAGTGGCCATGGTGGCATGCCACGCAGGTGACAATTTAGTCCGATAGCGATAGGGACTGGACCACCCAGGCTGACTACCGGACTAAACTGTCACCTGCGTGCATGCCTCGCTCACAATCGTGGGCTGGACAAAGGTGAGAGGGTTTTGTCTGGAGGAACCGAAGTGGGGAGCCAAGGAGAGCCAAGGAGAGCCAAGTTCCAAGAGGAAGCCTGTTGATCCACGAATTCATGGACCCCATGGATCGGCGGCCGTGGACTGGCCCAGTGGGCAGACTCGGCCCATGCCAGCCAAGCACAGGCACGAGCAACATGATGGATTTGGCGTGTCAGCCCAGCACTGGCGCGTGCGGGACAGCATGTGTCGCACCACGGAGGATTGCGTCAAACGACATTGATTCTTTGTCTTGGCGTGGGAGTCGAGCGAGCCGTTCTTCGTGCTGTCCTGGATTGCAGTCAAACCCGTTGTATATTGTATTATTTTTTTTTCTTCCTGGACCGTCTCGTGGTCTCCCTTCAGCCAGGTCGACTCCACTCCTCGATCCTCGCGACCTCGTGTGTGGACGCCCCGGCCCAGCCAGCCCAGCCCCTACCCGTTTCAGTGCTCTGCCTCGCACTTGCCTCGTGCTCAGCTGCAATTGGATCGTCGGGGTAGCACTGGACACCACTGCACTCCGTCCATGTGCTAGGACTGGGAACTTTGCAGCCCATACAGTACCTATATGTACCTAGGTACTATAGGTTGTTTGACAGAATACATGCCAGATGCTTGACTGATATCGAGTCCCAGGCAGGCCGAGTCCCTCCCAGCCTCGGAATAGCCTTGCAAGTTCGAATTGAATCAGACTGCCTGGTGGAACTCCCACGCCACGGCTGTCGTTCTATTACTGCAAATAATCAGTTCTGGGACCGCAGGCAGGCTGTGCATTACATGGTGGCCGTCCGACGTCGTCTGGCCGCCCTCTAACTGCCCATTGCACACTGCCCACTCACTGACTGGAGCCCTGGCGCATCTCTCGACTACCCACCCGCCCCGTACCAGCAACAACCTAAAACCTCAAACAACTCAACCATCCCTACGTCCCTTCGTCCCTCCGTGGTGCAGCCCCTACAATCCTCCAGTCTTTTCAACCTCATCCTCAACTCCAGTCTTTCGTTAATATCGTTCGCCCATCTGCCTCATCCTCGGAATCGTTCGCACCCGGCCAGTACCTGTTCATCTCCCGACGACCTACGAACGTCTGCCAGCGCACTGACGTCGCTTCTGCTTGCTGATCATTGGCCACTCATCTTTTCGGCTGGTGCAGACCTGTTGGATCCGTGTAACTTCGTTCACCTCGAGCCAGTTCTCCTTCAACCCTCAGTCGACGCAGGAAGCTACGGCCGGCTCGTGCGATAGCGCTGATTGTTCACGACGAGTGATCTCGCTCTTCAATCGACCACACGCATCCGCTAGACTCCCGGCTGGGGTCTGTTCAGTTGCCCATCGTGGCTCGACTGGAATCTCGCAAGTCTTTGCTGGGCGCTGACCCTGGCTTTTCTCAGCAAACGCCTCAACACAACCCGCAATACAGTCAGTCTTCATCACACCGTGGTCAGAGCAGTGACTACGGCCAAGCCTATCCTCAGCCTGCCTATCCTTCACCCGACTATACTCAACCCACGTATACCCAACCAACCTATGCCGACAACGCAAACCTGAATAACTACGATCAAGGCTATGCCGGGCGCCAGGGAATGGCCTCTTCTGCACCTGCCATGAGCATACACCATGACACATGGGGATTTGTCAAGACCAAATGGTCAGCGGCCTTCATGGGAGTCACCGCACTTCAGGCCATCATCTGCTTAGCCTTTGAAGCCTACGTTTTTGCCAAGTTTCAGACCAGCCTGGGTGTCCACATGGATGTCCCCAATGTCCAATCCCAGTACAAGACGATCCCGACCTTCCTGACTCTCTTCATCTTTGGTTTCTTGTATGAGCTCGTCGTGGTCTGGGATGCCCTGCGCATGAAAAACACCATTCAAGTAATTGGCGTATGCATCGCCAATCTCGCTCTGTTGGTATACACGGCTATTCAAGTGGATCAGATTTCGGGTGCCATCGACATCTTGGTTCGATACAATGCTCTCGAGCCTGGCGCCACCTATACATCGGTCTGGACAGATGTGCGGGCGTTCCTCATCGCCATCCCGGCCATCATTGCTTTCGCCACCCTGCTGATGGTTTTCATCTCGTGGAAGCTCTACCAGGAATTTGCGTGGGACATCTTGAAGAACATTGGCGCGGACTATCGCATGAAGAAGCGTTTTCTTCACTACCAGGTAAGGCTACATGCAGAAGAAAGGTTTGCACATCATAGCACAGACACCGCCGCTGACCCAAAGTCCTCAGATCTATATCGCACTCCTTAAATTCGATTTCTTCTTCTTCCTAGGCTTCATTATCCAGTTTGTCGTCGTCGTCGCGGAGAAGTCCGATCCCGAGTTCGCCTTGACCATCGCTACGATCCCCATCACAATTGTCATTCTGCTCGCCGCCGCTTTTTTTACTCGTCGAGAAAACAAGCCTGGCATGATCTGCATCATCATCCTCTTTCTTGGTGGGTTGAGCTACTTCGTCTTCAAGTTGGTGCGAATTTACCAGCCGAGCCACGCCTCGTCTTACTTCGCTGTCCGCAAATCGCTGTCCGCATTTACTGTCATCACCATCTTGTTGATCATCCTCGCCATCGCCAACGCCATCATTTGCATGAACAACTTCAACAAGGGCCTCAAGCCCCATTTGCTTGCTTCACGCAAAGCCGAGGAGAAACTTGATGCGACTTCGATCAGTCTCCATGATGTTAAGCCACAGATGCCCAGCAGAATGACCATTGACTAAGCTGTGTCAGTGGATATGCCGCATATAGGAGCGATAGCTTCTTACAGCTGAAAAGAAGGATCAAGCAACATGCGGAAGGACGACCATGCTTTCCGCAGAAACCCCGGCAATATGGATTTGCGGGTCTGTACAAAGATACGAGCTTATGAAAAGAAAATTATTTGAAGATACTCCCCCCTGATCTTCGTGTCTACATAGCCGTGGGGCTGGCTTCACGGCTATGGCAGCCGAGATTAGTGTCAGCGTGGTTTTAGACGGAGGCGTCGGACGACCGAAAAAGGTTGGAAAACGACGAGACACTTTGCACATGGGTCCTCCCGTGTTCAATTGTTTTTTTGCGAGCATCTTGTCTGTTGAGATGACGTGTTCTGGCGTAGATGGGTTTTCCCGTTGTGGGAACGTGGTTATGGAGCGCTGACGTATCATACGTCGGTAGGGAACGTTTCAGCATAATTAGCGATTTATCAAACCTGGTGGATTGGATACATCAGGGATCACAGGGTCAGGGCTACAGCTCAGACAGACGAACTATTTCTTATGGCCTCTCATTTACGGCTATATACTTCCATTATCAATGTAAAGAATATTCATCTACATGCATTTCAGGTGTTTTAATCGTGGATTTGCCAGGACAAATGGCGACTTAAAATTGGACTGTGGTGAAAGTGAAGATGATTGAATAGACTATCTGGTCTGTAGTAGTGTAAAGTGGAACTCCATAGAAAAGCAGGCGACGCCAGACACCGCATAACCTAACATAAGAATTCGATGAAACAGCCGGGCGCAAACTCGGCAGAAAAAAGGGGTAAACCGAGTTGTAGTCCAATACAAATTCCGCTTTGAGCAACGATTCGATCGCAATTCCATCGTGTGCAACGAGTAGTGAATAAAACGCCCTTCCAGATATGCTTGACTGATGTAAACCTGTAACCAACTAACCCTCTCCGGACCACTCATGATAAGTATCGTATTGTTCCATACTGCAACTCAGCTACATCTTAATAGTGATAGCATCGCGCAAGTGTCCTTCGGTCGGACAATAAGGACATTTATACCGCGACGCCTTAGCCGCGATATTGTGCAGACTATCTCGGCAGAGAACGTGGCCGCAGGGGAGCATCATGGGCGGGTTCTGCTCAGTAGTCTGTTCTTTGCTGACGGGGCAGACGAAGATGGGGTGGTAAATCATGGATTGGGGCAGGGGCGTCTCGAAGGCGAGCTCGTTCTCGGTCGTCCACTCCGTTTTCTTCTCCTTCATGTACGTGGTGTATTTGATGAGGCGGGGGAGGGCGATGGACCCGGCTGTGACGGCCATGTAGAGGGGTGATTCGGCGGAGAGGCCGAGCAGAGAACAGAATTCGCGGGTGAAGGAGGTTGCGACGTCTTCGAAGGCCGAGTCTATCTCGAAGATGTGGCGGTAGGGCGATTCTTCAAGATTGGAAGCGTACACCATGGCGCAGCAAAGCTGTTGGATCTCTTTGATGTGGCGGGACTGGAAGCGCGCGAATTGCTGCCGCGCATAGGATAGGGCGCCCATTTGGCCGTTATTTTGGTCGTCGGGGAGGCCATTAATGGAAGGGCCCTTGAAGAGCCATACGAATTGCAGCTTGCTGAGTTCGAACTCGAGATTGCTGCCCTTAGCTTCTAGTTTCGGGTTGTTGTGGCGGGCCCATTCGATAGCGGGCATGAGGTTGCGTTGTTTGAGCTGGGCTAGGATTCGGTACATTTCCGAGAACTTGTCCTGCAAGTCTTCTGAATGAAGACCCTGCATGTCCTCGTCGGTTTGTTCACCTCCTTCCTCATCCTCGTCGTCTTCTCTGTTCATATCATCGTCGCCGTCTATGTCGAGTCTCGAGGAAGGTTTGTGGCTATTCGATGATGCTGCTTGCTTCTGCTCGCGGTGTTCTTGTTCCTCGCGGAGGAAGGTAGATGCTACGGAAAATTGACCTTCTCTAAGGAGGTGCATGGCTATCGCGCGGTTGATAAGCACGGGGTGATCGGCCATGGCATCGGCCTCCATGGGGAGTTCTCGGTGAGGAAGGGCCTAGCACAATGGCGAGTGAGCAAGAATACCTTATGAATGAATCTCCCAACTGTGATGATAGCACCATTCACAGCGATTCTGTGACTGTGCGGTTGAAATAAGATCACATTTTGTACTCACCCTGTCCAGTGCCTTGCCAAAATTCCTCTGCGCTTTCGTTACATTCTTTAAATCATCCGTGATAGCTTCTAGGCGGGCCTTGACTGGACTTTGTAGTGTCGTCATAGCCATGCTAGTCTTATGGGCATCGCCATCTAGTGAGTTTCGTTTCCAAATGTCAGCCAATCATTTCAAATTTTGTCCACCGTCAGTTGTGGTAATCGGCCAGAGACGGGCTCGAAAGTGGGAGGCAGGATGTCCCGTACCACCAGCTACCTGCTCCCGTGCAGCCATGAGCAAATCAATAATCGAGTCGACATCTCGAATGGCCGCATTTAGATTCGACTTTCGCATACGGGCCACCTCTGCCAGCAGAGGTCCGAATGGCGACGAAGGCAATTCATCCTCCGCTCCAGCCATGGCTGCTGGCCTATACAGGTTCAAGGGCAGACGCAGCTATCGAAGCTGGAAAGGCGGTGATCCGGTCGAAGAGGATATCGGAAGGTTATGGAGAGGTCTGATCCTGGGCTCCGGTGTCGTCGTTACACAGGAAATGGATACTTCGGCTCGGGGGTGAAGCAACGCTTTGCAGAGGGCCGGGGAAGAGTGGTCGTGGTCAAGATGTGTTGTCGTCGTTAGCACCAGTGACCTCCGGCTTGGGAGTGGATGGCAGACGGTGCTTATCGATAGATGATGCTTGCTGTCTGTCTGTTCCGGTGGGCTGCGGGTGACGGCGGCTAGGACGGGGATGATGAGACTGGATCGATGAGGTCGGCCCCGCAGACGTTGGAGCTGGAGAAAAAGGAAATCTGCGCAGCTAAGCTAGGTAAACCAGGATGGTAAAAGAAGTTGCAAGTGAGGATTATAGGCGTAGAAGTTGGGTATAAGAATATCATGAGAGTGAACCACCTGTTAATGTGGTTGGATCTCGGATTCATCCCATAGCTTTTGTCCACCCCACATAACCAACCCTCACACCCGTAGAATGGTGCCGTGTCCTGCAGTTCAAATGACGCGAATTGAATATCCTTCCTGGCAGATATCCCGAAGCATGGATGGAAGAATTCTCCTCTGCTCTGAACAAAGGAAACTCATCTACAGCCCCAGACGCCAGGTCGGCTCGACACCGGCTCGCGATTGAAAGTCAATGAGCCAGCCCCACTACTGCCCGCTATGTGTCCAGTCTCTTCTCTGCTGCCCCCTCTAACGTATCCCCCTGTGGTTCGTGCCTTTTGCCGGCATGCGGCCCTGCACAGCCCCGCTGCAAGCCCAACGCCAGTAGCTCACGCAAGCGGCCAGACCTGACATCAATTCAAGCTCCGTTCAAGCTCAGCTCTCAGCAGCTGCATCACATGCCACCCAACACCAACCGTGACAGTCTTAAGCTTCCTCCCTTCGATCCGTCCATGCAAATCAACTGCCGAGCCCGCCAAATGTCGAAAAGCTGAGTGCCGCATGTCGGCAACGCCCAGGCGGCCTACCTCGGGACTCTCAGATTCAAATGACATCACCCATAGGCTTTATGCTTCCCCTGCCCCAAGAGGGAGGCCGGTATCAACGAGATGACGATCTTGTTCCTCCTCCCTCTTGGGGCACACCCACGCGTACTTCTCGAGATGCGGCCATCGACAACATGAATTCTCAGGGCCAAGCTCGGACGCGAGACGCCTTGACACCCGCGTATACCGCTCCCCAAGCACCCCAGCGGCGCTTGGTTTTGCCAGATCCTCTTACTTTTCGGTACCGTCTGCCTCGCCTCACATTCTCTTTCTCCTTTACACTATGTCCGGATACTGATACAACGAGTTTTGGCAGATTTCTAGAGGAGGACCCTTGCGTAACGGTTATCGAGCGTCGCCGTGTGCTCACCGGATATGAGCTGTACATGGTCGAGCAATGGACTTGCTCTCGGCAGTCACCCATCATCGTTGTCACGACTTACACCGGCGACGAGAAGCATTCTATAGCAGTCAGCGTCATATCCATTCCTGAGAGCCAGTCTCAATGGTCCGCAAGGCTTCGCTTGTACTTCAACACTGCCGGCCAGCATAATGCCCGTCCAAAACACACAGAGTTTGGAGAGTTGATGATCACAAACCTGAGCAGCTTTCCATCTGCCCTAACGGTCATCTCGGTCCCTGATGGAGACGTGCGCAAACACAGGCAGCTGTTCATCGTCAACGAGGACCTCAAACGACTCGGGTGCTCTGGCCGTTCTGGCCTTGCACTTGCAGACCCTACCGAAGCGACACAAGCCAAGTTTCACCAGCTTTACAAGACCAGTGACCGCGTTCCTATTATGCAGTCTGTCATCGAGCTCATCAAGCTTTGCCAGGTTGCATTGTATATGTTCGAGAAACTAGACTACCAATACATCGATGGGCTATTGTGTGACGTTACCGAAAAAGCAATCGGAAACTGGTGGGCAGAAGTTGGTGCCGAGCACTATAACTTCGAACCAACAGATGGCATTCTAGGACCGTCTACTGTAGCTGCCCTGTTGGGCATGTTAATGGGGGCGAGGAATCGGTTGCACTGGTTCGGTGCCCCCGTGTCAAAGGACGTCTTTGAAATTGAGGCTACGAAGCGAGGCGTTGCCTATTTTCAGAAACAACAAAAGCTGGATAAGACGAGGCGCCTGGACCGACAGACTGTTTTTCGACTCCACACTGTCACGGCCAAGGGAGCTGCGGGCGAAGGATGGGGTGTGCAAAAAGCCGTCAAATCTACCGTCACAGAAATTGGTGGCAAGAGGGGAGAAATCGTTATGGACATGGTTTCTGGCAAAGACAAAGGAGGCCTGGCAGATATAGAAACCCTGGATATTGACAGATTCATCAATCTGGCATACGGCGATCGCCCAAGATGGCTGTGGCATGGCAAATCTCGGAGGACTGTGAATGATGAGTTTGGCGGCGTTCAAGATCTGGGGAGCGTGTTTCTTGGTAAAAGCGAGCCCTCCAACGCTACTACAAAACGCACACATTCCCTGCCGTTGGATGAGGAGCTGGATGCAAGGGGACAAGAGGACGCCTCCGCTGGGCCATATTCTACCATCCCCGCCAGGTCGACGAACAACATTGCAGATGCCACCGGCGACAGAGATGCCCTTCGGAGGGGAGTCTTTAAAAGTGTTACTGGCAAAATGAGCGACGCACGCTCCGGACTCGGCCGTATCAAGGACGCGGTGGGCGGTAATCGGCGGGGCCACATGAGCAAGCTTTCGATATCTGCCAAAGAAGATGTCTCTGATGTCGATCATAGTAGTGGCGCCATTTCATCCGCTGCTCAAAACGCGGCCATGGTGTCGAGTCCTGCCATGATTGGACGCGCTTTCACATGGAAGAACAAGCCAGAGGAGTATCTGGCAGCAATAAAGCGAGGCGAAGACGTCCTCTCAGGCCAAAACGATGACGCGCAATACTCGGGAATCTCAGCGAGAGGCTTGAAACCTGATGAGAAGTCGGGGGATGAGCTCTTGAGTGGCTTCGAGCCAGAGAGCAATAGCATGAGTCGCATCGGCTCCGAAATCCGCAAAGGCATCAGTCACAAGGGATCGTCCACTGGGCCATACATCGCTGATGACGCTGATCTTCGTGGTCCGTTACTTGAGAAGGAACAAAAGTCGGGCAGCAAAGCCATTGTCATTGCAAGGCGGAGCAGCTGCGGAGCAGCTGGCCTTGGCGTCCAACAAGTGTCAAATGAGATACGTTGGCCGCGCCGAATGTCCTTTGGAGACGCAGAAGAAGCTATCCTCACTTGGGAAGAAGTCATTGACATCACAGAAACAGCAGGCTACGCCGCATGCATGGAGGCTCATGCAGGGGCAGCAAGTCATCTGAACCATTTGATCGAAGAGATCGTCACCAGTGTTGGACCATGGGCCGAGGACAAAGTCAAAGCTGTGGAGTTTCTGAACGAACGATACGGTCGAGACAAGTCTGAGTTGCAAGGCCTCTACCAACAGCTCAACGAGGCATGCCAGCGAGTACGATACAACTCGGACGAGATTCTCAGCGAGCAGCGTGAAAACCTGACGGAGAGCGTCAAGGAGATTGAAGTCCTTGTCGCGCGGCTTGATTATGAAATCAACGGTCTCGTGCAGAAGGTTCATGATGTTGAAGACAGCATTCAGAGTTTTGAGAGACAGGTGGACGATGTAGAGAGCCGGGCGGCAGAGCTCAAGGTGACGCTGGAGACAGAGAGTTGGGCGCATTGGCTGGTTCGGGCGTTGACGGGCGTTGGAACAGGGCCAAACATCACACGCGAGACATGAAGACTTATCTATCTTCCAGCGTGGTTGGATCATTTCTTATTTGTCGAGCATTGCATTGGCAGCATGAGCGGACGGTTAGAATGTCATTAGTTTCCGGGATGGTTCATTTCATGTTTTTCCATTCTCAAAGCATATCAGGCACCGGGGCGTTGTTCTCCTTGGTTAACACAGATTAGATACCATATGGTTGCTCATATCAATTCATCAGAGGCGTAGTAGAGAAGCTTTTTAAACCCATAGCATAGATGCATCCGTAATTTTACAAGTTCCCACCCGTTTTCATTCCCCGCCAATGCTTTAAAAAAAAAGGCATCCAAACTGTCTATACTCGTACAAGGGGCTTCGTGTGTCATGAAACCTAAACACTCTATTCCCATCCATTCAGTCTACGCCTTAGAACAGACCACCGCCAGTTGAGCCTCCCTGTCCCATGGCCTGGCCCTGCTGCTGCATAATCTCGCTGACCTTCATCGACGTATCGAGGAACTTGGCGGTGCAGCGGTCCAGGCACACCGACTCGCCCTTGTTCAGCTCGCCCTCGCGGTAGTCGGTAGGAATGCACTTCTTCTGGCACGTCTTCTGGAGACTATTTGCCTCATTAGCTTCGACTCTTTCAACGTGTATACGAAAATGTTGCGGAACATGGATGGGTGTGGAAAGAGTGTATTGAAGGGGAAAAGAAGCGAGGTCAGGAATTGGGACTCACCGGTTGTAGGTATCTGCCATCATGCGCATCTCGCCCTCTACTGCAGCGATTTTCTGCTCAGAGGTAGGTTGCTGGCGTCCGATTCCGAGGAAAGACATGGTTGCGGTTTTTTGACGAAGGTGGTTATGTATGGATTGGAAGCTGGATTGGGTTTTGGGGCGGTAATGTTGGTGATGAGCCAGGAGGTTTGACGTAGCTTAAAATTTCGGGTAGTGCTTACGTTATGGGCCTTATCGATAGTGACGTTCATTGGGCTGGCAGGCTACCTACCCTGTAGACAGAATTAGTGAGGTTGCCTTTGAAGGGCTGAACATGGTGTGTTCTGCTGCTGCTGCTTGAGAATTCGTTAACCTAGTTTCTGTGAAGAGGTTAAGTCGGTTCAGAGTTTGTTTTGAGTTCTAAGTGGCGCTATGCGCAGCAATTTGTACGTTTCGTTGGTTCAACCATCTTGGACTAAACCAGCGTATGTGTTGAAGAGGATGATGTGGTATTAGTATTCATTCTACTTTGTTTCGAGTGAGAACTACAACTATCCTAAGTTAGCGATCGAATGTGACATTCTTGGTCCTCGTCCACTCCTCCAGTCCCAATGAAGCATTGAATCGTCCGTAACCACTCGACTTAGCACCGCCGTGGGGCAGCGCGCCTTCGTCATGTACTGACATGCTATTGATGTGCACTGCGCCAGTCTCGATCTCCTCCGCGAAACGTAAACCCCTTCGCAAGTCCTGCGTGAAAACAGCAGACGCCAAGCCGTACTCGGTATCATTCGCGATGCGAATAGCCTCTTTGACTCAATGTCAATGAGGGAGACTGTTGGCCCAAAGGATTCAGTCTTATAAATGTCCATATCGGAAGTGACATTATCCACAACAATGGGCCGCAATCTCGTCTCGCTGCTTTCCTGCGCATTCACATCCCCATGTAGGATGGTGGCGCCGCGATCCGTGGCGTTCGCGACGAGCTTCTTGTTCTTTTGAGCGGCGGCGCTGTTAATCAAGACAGGCGCTTCGCTGCTGGAGGGAAAGATGTTGGCGACTGTGGCCGCAAACTTCTCTCGGAAGCTGTCCTTGATGGCTTTGTGAACGAGGATCCTCTCTGTGCACATGCAGACCTGGCCGCTGTGGATGAAAGAGCCCAGAGCACAATGTTGAGCGGCAACATCCAGGTTTGCGTCCTCCCATACAATTGCAGGAGCCTTTCCACCTAGCTCTAGTACGACAGGCTTGAGATGTTCGCCTGCTTGTTTCGCAATGATTCGCCCGACATTGGTGCTGCCTGTGAAGTTGATCTTCTTGACATGAGGGTTGGCGATGAGTGACGAGGTGACGGCTGCGGCGTCAGATGGTTCGTGAACAATCAGATTAAGCACACCCTTGGGTAGGCTAGCCTGATGAAGAACGTCAACAATCGCCCAAAAAGTCTTGGGCGAGATTTCGGAAGTCTTGAAGACGACTGTATTTCCGGCGGCGATGGGAAATGCAACTGCTCGGGTACCGAGTATATATGGGGTGTTCCTGTGGACTGTATTAGAAGAACATGCAGGCTTCATAACTCAGAGAGACAAGTAGGTGATCATACCAAGGCGCAATAGACAGCACAACGCTGAATGGCTCTCGTAGTACAATGGCAGCTCTGCCGGGATTCGAAGTGGCGGGGAAGGACCCAGATAGCGTTGAAACGCGACCAGCAACATCCTTCAAAAGTCCAACGGTGTTGTTGATGTTAAACTCGGCCCAGTTCTGAGCAGCCCCGGTCTCGTCTACCATGTACTTGATCAACTCTTCTCGGCGACTGGACATGATATCGGCGGCTTTGAGGAGGATCTCTTGACGTTCCTGAGGAGTCGTTTTGCGCCATGTCTTGAGAGCTTCGGCAGCAGCATCAACGGCTTTGGTCGCATCGTCGACGGATGCACCGCCGCACTTGTGCACTACTTGTCCCGTGGCCGGGGACTTGATGTCGAATGTCTTATCAGGAGTATGGTCCTGTCCGTTGATGATGAGCGGTACTGTAGTGGTTGCCGCCATTTTGCTTGTCGCTTTCCTGAACGTTGTGGTTTGTACAGATACTGAGCAGACTCAGGTAGTAGCAATGACAACGGTAATGAACAACGGCGCAGTGGAGGAGTGTGAGCCGAGTTTTTCTTTTGGAAAGAATTATGAGCCAGCGGTCAATTATCCAGCAGGAGAGGCAATCAATCGGGATCTGAGATCATCACTTCTCCAGTATTTATTTGTCCACCGAACCCTTGAGGCAGCGATGGCGCGGGAATATGGAAGAAGCTCAGGGCGCAGGAGGCGATTCAACTGCCCCGCTCGTCTCAAGCTTCCGGCTGTGAAACCAGGATCCGAGCATCTTGATTTGCTCAACGGAAACAAAGCCCAAGATGGGATGGAAGCTAATCGCGGGGATGCTCACTGCTTCCGATGTCTACTTCCGGATTGATGTAGTTCGGCATCAATTTACTGTTTTGAGTGGTTGACTCGCCCACGAAAGCTTTGCAATCCTGCGGATAACACGCTTCCTATTCGATTAAACAATGCTTACTCATGCCGAACGGGAGGAATGGGGAAATGGATGAGCGGGGTAGGGAAGCATGACAGGCCGACGTGTAATCCCATTTTCGAAACCCATCCTGCGTGGACATGGCTTGTTCTGGGGTGCTTTCGATTATGAACCGAAACTAGGCAGAACATCGGCATCAAGGAATGGTTGCGCCACGTGTGTAGTGTTGATGCGCACCGATTCTTCAGCTGGAGTAAGCCAAGTGGCATGCACCGGAGACGAAGCCAGAAGCAATTGACGTACCGATTTGAGGTTGTTGAGCTGGCAAAACATACTGAACATCTGCCTTGGCCTTTGAGGATTCTACATGCGTCATCGATGCGACCGGCGCTGGTTTGAGAGTTCGCTTCTCGGGCCTGCGAGGTGGTCGCTTGGGTTCAGACATTTTGAACGAATCTCGTTGAGAAGCAGAACAAAGCTGAGTCGGAGAGGATGCCTTGGTCTGTGGTGCGAAGGGCTGCCTGGAACCAATTATGAATTCGGTTGTTGAGAAGAGAGCAAAGTATGGAGCATAGCACAGCTGCTATCAGCAGTCAGTGATTGGCTCGTTGTTGGCCGGTGTGAGACTAATTAAGCTTTAAATTTGAGTCATCTGCAGTAAGTCGTGCCGGACCAATTGACCAGGCGGATCGGAGCGAGAAGAGCCTTCTGCAAATCAAATGCCCAGCCATGCAGTTTAATACTTCTCGATGAACACAATGCACCTCATTCCGTGACCCTCTGCAGATAACATGGGAATAAGGATGGGAGGGGAGCTGCGTGGAGAAGGGTGCCAGTTGCGGACTGAGTCATTGGGCCGTCGCACCAAGCCGTCCATTGGTCATTGTCCAAAGCCGCCAGATGACACGCTACGGCGCGGCAGTCGGTCTGAAGAAGCAGCGACTGAGAAGGAGTGAAGGAAAGAGGGGCGCAAGGTCTGGCTGCTTGCAGAGGGCGTCGATGACTTTTGCACATCTCGCATGTCGCTCGCTTGAGAACCACAACAGGCTGATAAGCCTGTTGTGCTTGCTGTCTGCAAAACTTATCAGTGGTGGTCGGTCTGGTGGAGTTGACTTGATATCATTACGCCTGGTCCAAGAAGTCCAAAAGAGGGGTCCAAGACGCCGAGGCGCAGGGTGCAGCAGGCCCACTGGATCTCGTCACTACCATCGGCCAGTCAGACGCGCTGCATTGTGTATTATTGTCAACTGGAGCGCTGCGGCGATGGAGCAGCAACAACAGGAGCAATTACGTATGGCGGAGGGCGGAGGGCGGAGGGTAAGCGTGGCAGCGCGTGGCACCTGGGACAACAACGTGGAGCAGGCGGGAGCCCGGCTGGCAGACGGCTGAGAGAACAGCTGGAGAAGCTGCGCTACAGCGGTATTAGAGTGGGTGCGAACAGGTGGCAGCCGGCCAAACAGCAATGCCGGATTATGGAGACTCCCATGTCTTTCAAAACGCGACCGGCCTCGAGACGGAAAAAATCCGTTGCAGGCATGGCTGAAGATGTTAGAATTGGTGCATTGACTGTGCATGCGGACAGCTCAGATGAAGGTCGATGAAAGTCGTGGGGTCCTGTACTTCCCTCTCATATTTAACAACAGTTGACAGCCTCATTCTAGAAAGCCTCCAGACGTTAGCCTCCGTGTCCAGCCTTGACGAAGCACAAAGCATAAGCACACACTACACTACACTACACTACATCACCCTTTTTTTCAGCGCTTCCCCCATTGTCCCTTCGCGCGCGTTTCATTGATGATATTCCTCCCTCCTCGCTTCCATTTGGCCCGCCGCCGAAACTTTTCAGGCGGCGGCCCAAGTCCGGTGACAGGATCCCACTAGCGCACCTTCCCCAAGAAGGCAGCATGGCGCAGATTCTTGAGCCAACCACGTGAGCCATCGAAGCAGGCGGACCACTCAGAGGCCCAGTCGACTGCCCACCGCGCATGGCGACCCCACATCAACTTTTTTTCTGGTTGCTGCCCGCCGCCCGCTGCCCGCACGGCCTTCGCTCCTGCAGTCTGCACCAGAGCAGCAGCAGCAGCACCACCACCACCCACAGTAATAATCCAAGTCCCCGCTCCCGGCTGCAACGGCCGGTGGCTGCGAAGAAACATTTGCGTGACTGGTGACTGGTCTCCTGCTAGAGTCTTGGGCCAGTTTTCCTCCACCGCGGTCAATTCCAGCCAGCACTTTCTGCTCCATACACCATACATCTTCACCTCTGCCTCAGCGGTCGGCGCTCGTGGCTGTTGCTTGTCGTTGTTTGATTCTTGCTTGCTGTAGCTCGACCACGAGCTGGCCAATTCTGCCATTCCCGTTCAGATACCATTGATACTCTTGACGACCTCACCACAGTCTGCCTCTGATACCCTCTCGACTGCGCAACCCAAGACGAATTCCGTGCAACTACCCCGCTGAGCGCATAACGATTCTTGGGGCCCCGGCTCCCTTTGCCGCTTTCCGTCTTTTTTTGCTTCCTCGTTTTGAAATTGCGGCGGCCGTGACCAAGCCGTCGCCCTTCGCAGGTGCATGGACGGTTCTCCAATTCTCGCCCGCGGAGGGGCGTCTCTAAGTCCCACGAGCCCAGCCAGCTCTCGCCATGGCAATGGCGGTCCTAAGCGGAAGAGGAGCGGTCCTGTCACCCACGAGAGTAGCCCCGGCAGCGCTTTAGACGACGACCATGGCGACCATGGCGATCACGACAAGAAGCGACAACCTGGCGTCAAAAGAGCTTGCAATGAGTGTAGGCAACAAAAGGTGAGTCTTTCCCCGCAATTCCACCAAGTCGTGTCGCCTTGCTTGGAACAAGGACTGCCTGCTCTCTCGGTTCACAGAACGATGCATGTCCGACAAAGTGCTTGCCTCAAGAATCCCAGTCCGCTAATTGTTCGATAAATGTAGCTGCGGTGCGACGTTGTGCAAGAACCCTTCCAGAGTTGCTCCCGGTGTAATCGCCTGAAACTCGAATGCAAGATCGAATCCAACTTCAAGCGCGTGGGCAAGCGCTCAAAGCACGCTGAAATGGAAAAGGAAATCGAACGTTTGCGACGCAACATCGCGAGAGCCAAGACGCAAGGTTTTGTGCCAGATGAAGATGAGGACATGAACTCTCCCGTAGCCCCGAGCACTGCGACCTATACACATACCCGCAATCCTTCTCTCATGGGTTCTGACGAAGCGGTATCTTCCCTTCTTCATCTTAAACGAGGCGGCGCATATGCCGTACCGCATTACTCATACGAGTTAGAAGGCGTACGATTAACGGACGACAACGTGACTCATCTGTTCAACGAGTTTTTCGCCTACTACCATCCGTTTCTGCCATTCCTCAATCCTCAACAGCCGCCTGATCAGTATAACCAGCAACATCCGCTGTTATTCTGGTCCATCATTGCCGTCGCAGCGCGTCGCTTCAGCCCTCTGGACTGTCCGAGTCTTCTGACCAACTTGTCAGGACCCATGACTCGATTCCTGTGGACGACGATAGGCGAGGTGCCCAGCAACTACCACGTCGTGAAGGCCATGTGTCTGCTCTGCACCTGGCCGTTGCCTACGAGCACGACCACGTCTGACCCTACCCACATCCTTTGCGGCGTTATGATGAAGACAGCGACTGGCATTGGGCTCCACCGACCGAATCATATTAGGGATTTTTCGCGAGTGTCGGTTGAATTGAACAAGGAACAGTTGGCGGACCGAGTCACCACATGGGCGGTTTGCAACATTGTAGCGCAAAATGTCGGAACAGGCTATGGACAGCCTGCGTCCACTCTGTACGACTGGACCCTGGCTCTGCGGCCTGGCGATGACCCTGCGCTGCATCTCTCTACCGATCTCGAGGCGCGACTCCAGATTGAGCGGTTCTGCGACAAGGTGTCCAAGGAGATGTATAGTAACGCCAGTGACCCAAGAGGGGTAACAGGAGATGAGCACCGCGCAATGCTGATGCGAGTGTATCGCCGAGACTATGGTGAACTGCAAGCTTCTGTTATGTCTCAACAGCTGGGACCAATCGTCAATCTGCACCTTCGAGCAGCAGCGCTGCACATGAGGTTGGCTGGGTTCTTCGACTCCAGTAAGACGCCCGGTTATATGGACGACCTTATGGGTCTTTGGCGAGCAGCAAGCAGCTTCTTGGACGAATTGCTCGAAGTGGACAAAGTGACGTCGCCTCGAGATAGCGTCCGTGGCACGATTCTACTCTACGCAACGAACTACCTCCAGCAAATGCTTGTGGCTACCGGCTTCACCCTGTTGAAGCTGATGAGGTCCTTCTTCTGCAAGACGATCGACTTTGACCGTGGACGCAGCCTGTTTCACCACTCCGTCAAGGCTATCCGCGCAACAAGCGTTGTGCACAACGATCTACAGTGGAGGTTGGCTGAATTGATGGTCCAAATGTGGAACGGTGCCCGACTTGATAGTCGAAATAACGCATACAACCCAGACGACGACACTGCCGTTCAGATGGACGACAGCCTGCAACTCAAGGTTCGATGCCGGCACAGCATGAGTCTGGTATTCGACTCTGTCTGGCGGTGGAGGGAGGAATACCAGTCAGCAGGAAGAGGAAGCCTTGAAAGTGAGTTTGATCTAACTTCCACGCCTGCACAGCTCGTAACTAACATTTATGTTTTGACGCTCAAGACACGAAGCATCCAACTAATCCAGACTCAGCAAACGAGTCTTCGGCATCCTCAACCCATCTCGACAGCACCCTCATGCCCGCTCATCCTTTGCCAACTTCCAACATGCTCAACACAAACGGCGCTTTGACTCCGAACACAACCGCTGGGTTACCAGCGCCCACGGCAGGCCCCAATTCCATGATCGGCGGCCTGCCCTATGGAAGTGAGACGAGCTATGACTTTTTTGACCCCCAGCACTGGATGCTCGACGGGTTGGTTGACTTCAACTACGCAGGCACTTTTGTGCCTCCTCTGGAAGGCGCATAGGATACTGTCTGACGAGAACCATACTCTTACCTCAGTACCGAGATATTTGTCATTGCTACAAGTGATTCACCCAGTGCATTTGGCTCTTCTTCATCGGTTCTGCCTCTACAATCGGTCCGGCTTGCTATGTCATATATGCGGCTGATGAGAGGAATCTACAAAATGGAGAGGCAAACGCCTCGTTTACATTTGGCTTGCGGCCTCTTCGGCTGCTTATTAAAGCTTGGTACATATCGCGATAGGAACCATAGCTGTTCCAATATTTGTGCGGCAAACTTCCTACTCCTCTATCTTCCTCACTCGTTCTTGAGGATCCTCAAGACGTGCCGGACGGCACGACACGATGGGCACCGGCAAGCGTGCCCGAAACGAAGCGACACAAAAAGCGCGACTTCTATTATTGATTATCTCATCTCACCCAGCAAGGCCTCACGTTTCTCTCAATTTCCCGAGAGCGGGAAATTACTGTCGGTCGAAAACTTGGAAACAGCCCCCCTTCATGTTTAGATAGCGAAGAAGGGCGCCGCTCTGCTGGCTACACCACTCAAACAGATTGATTGACACGCGTTCATGTTGTATGTATTTTAATTGTCAAACAGCTTACGTTTTGTTTCATTCCCCCAGGGGAGACTATACCACACTGTGTGTATGTATTATGGGTTTTGTCATGCGTTGTTCACAAAAGGAGGTCGGTTTCCCCCGCGGCAAGGGACTTTTTTAATACTTAGTATGATAGGAAAGGAATTATGAATACAGTTTATTAAATAGCACGTCTCTACGACCCGTGTTCCGTGTCTCTTTGCCGGGAATGCAGTCAATAGGGAGGCACTTCAGTTCTTGTTGATTCCCAATTCACATCTACAAACTGACTCTGGGAAGTCTGCTCTGACGACATTGTATCTCGAGGCAAGGCGCAGCTGTTTACTGGTATTCACTTGGACGACGACCGTTCGATCCAGGGATTTGTTCCCACTCCAGGACTGGGACTCTCACAGAGAAACCGTCAATCACACCATACGTCTTCCCACTCGACCCGATTCCTTATTTCAAAGATAGCAACTCACTCGCCCTCATAGAACACGCCATATTTAGCAACAGCGTTACTCTCCAAGCTCACCATCAGCCTTGTCACAGCCCCCTTCCCGTCAACCACCAACATATAACACATCTCCATGCGGCAACTCGAATCCCCTCAGCCCAAGAAGAGTTCACGTCCAACACCAACGAGCATATCACCAACGGCCCCTCCCGCTATCTACAGAACACTGTAAGGAAGGTCAAGGCACCGCCATACCATGCCATGCCATGCCAGCCGTGCGTTGGCCCCAAGGAATCATGAACCCCACGACATTGGGAGCGGCATCACCGCAAAGAGCCACACGATCTGAGAATGGAACGATACTATTCCTTCTTCCAACGCAAACATTTCTCTTGTATCATAAAAAAGAAGGAGAAGCTATGCTGAGAAAGGAAGGTACTTTTCCCCCAATATTCCTTGATTTGTGACAGAATCCTATTAATATAAAGAAACGCCCGCACGAGCCAGTATATGTCCCCAGATGACGATTCAATGGAAAGCCCCCCGGCATTCCAGTCTCGTCGAGAAACGAGGACCACGTCTCCCTGGGCTGTTCGAGCAACGTGACTTTTTTGTGTTTCTTTTTCCTTACAGTATCGTCTTGTACTATCATGCAATATTTGCAGCACGGGTCATAGGAAACATAATCTGAGCACGGGTCTCTTGATGCTCGGCCCTAATCATCCAGCATATGAGTGAGGCAAAGGTCACTCGTATTAAAGCACCCCCTGGACTGCTCAAGTTGGTCCTTGCTGAGTTATTTGTCCGGGGTTCAAAGTGAACCAGCAGTTCTAGATCGGTAGCCTTGTCTCTCTTGATTGACATTGACATGTTTTCTTCGTAGATCATGGCACTAGAAAAAAACAACTCGTTTCATTTCACACACGCTTAAATGGCTACGCACATGAGCTCGTGTTCTCGTGCCCCCTTGGCCCAGCGCCACCTTTGTAACTGGTAATATACAACGGCCCATGGATGATAATTCGAGCTTAACCGCTTTTCGGCCGAGAATAAGAGATTCCGCTTAGCCGTCGTCCATGGTACGGCCCCCCTCTTCTGAAGATCATTTCCTATCACGCGGAGAATCAGAATGGGGATCTGACAGGGTATTTTCGGTTCTTTCTCATCACAGTGGCTTGGGATTAGTGCGAAAGGGAAAGCAAATCATGGCTGGGTGCGCCTCGCGTGTAAATGTACCTTGTCAAGCCCCCTTCTCGGGGTTTCTTACAAGTGGCATGGCGGTCGAGGTACGAAGTGGGCCTTCTTTTTGAACTTTAGTTCTGTGAGAGGAACGAGAGCGAAGGGGAGGGGGGGTGTGGACATATCGTCGACTTTGTTGATGATGTGGAAGGATAATTATCATCCAACACCTTTTTTTTCTAAGCACTCAGGTGTGGGTGGCGTAGTTAGCCCCGTTTTCTAATGGCAATTTCAAGAAAGGTCGCGGGTTCTGTGACGATGGGTCTTTTTCCCTCTCTCTTTTTTGAAGGGCTATACGCAGGCTGTCTTCTCATTCGACGTGGACAACCTACAGACAGAAAGGGGGAAAGCGTGAGCGTGTGTGTGGCATGATCAAGAAGCGATTCATGACGGCGATATGCCTTACTCGATGGCGCTGACCATCGGGAATTCATGCGTCGTTGTTTGAAGAGCTCTCCGCACAGGTAGATTGTGGACCGGTTTGGGCGGTTTGGTGTCCCTGCAATCTTGATCAAGTCGGAGACCATGTTCTATTGTTACTCGTTGCTTTTCAACAGACAAGCAGCTCATGGTCCCCCCGCCAGCAAAGACAACAAGTTCACAACTCGAGTTTGTGGTCTAGCGTTGAGGCACTTGCGTTGCATCTCTGCCCTTGCTGGGAATACCATGAGCATCATGGCACAGAACTGTAGTAAACAAGTATCCTTGGGAATAACTGTCACAGCCGAGCTTGGTTGATTTTCCTCCGGGAAGCTATATTGGGCAAGCCTCAGTTGGGCGGCTATTGCTTCGATTCCACGGTGAAATTTACATGTGTTCCTGCATATTTATAACGTTTAAGCGCGGCCAACGCTCCCCTTTTGATAAGGCTGTGCGACTTTTTAACAGAGATACTCCCAACTGCATGTGTTTTCTGGTTCTTGGGGGCTGTTGCGCAGCCCTGTGTTGGCCCGACGCCTGGAATCCTCTTGGTGAGCGTGGGGAAGGAAGACGGACGCAGGCAGAACAGACGCCATTGTTTGCCTTTGCTGCGTCCGCAGCAGGAAATCGGCAGCGCGTTCCGTCCGGCAGTTTGTTTCGAATCGTGTCCATTCCGTGAAGTGTGCCTGGCGGACCAACATCTTCCCGTGACCAGTGCTCGACTTTGCAGAGCATGTCCTTCTGTCGTTGGTTCACAGTGGTGTGTTTTTGGAAACATCGTGACTGCTTTTAGTACAAAAATCAAGACTAGAGTAACACCCAGCCAGAGGCCGATTTCGCCGAGAAGGCCCCAGTCCGGGATTGGAGTAGGGCTCAGATGTAGCTTGAAATATTAACCCAGATTCGCATAGCTGCTAAAGTAGCGGAGTAGACACATCCAGTGCCGGATCCCAGTCCTCCGGCTATTATTGTGAAGTTGAAATTGGAGCTACTGTCGCTAGTCGTCCATGAACCATGTCAGTAGGGCTGTCCATCCGATTCTGTTTCCTGCGGTTTGCGCGCTCTAATCAGGCGATAAACTCCATTCAAAACATGCAGGGCACATGCGGCGCCAAAATGCTGTGATTTGGAGCGTATAAGGGCCATGATTGGGCACCATTTCGCAAGTGTAGGGCCTTGGGGGACGAATCATGACGAGCAGCTCTGGATTCCACCCTGACTCTACCAGTACACTTTGGAGGGACGCCACTCTCGGCAACTGATGACGGCTTTCTCTTCCCCTTGACTAGAATCTTGCCTTGTTCTAAAGCATTCATGGGCGATTGCGGCACGGCAGAGTGTACCAAGAACGAAAACGGCTGCCTTGACCATGGGACGCC
>AFRD01000316.1:0-40367 GCA_000222875.2 Periglandula ipomoeae IasaF13
CACGGCGCGCAGCCCACTCGTCGCCATCCACTCGTCAATCGCAGGGCCGCGAGGCCAGTCCAAAAACGGATGAAAGCAGCGTTGCTGGAATAGGGGCAGCCGCCGCTTCTGGAGCCTGTTCAATAATCCTGGCTTCGAACAAGGATGCGCAGCTACCACCGATACAGAGCACACATTGGACGACAGGTCGGAGGGGTCGTGGCCGTGGTGGCTGTGGTTTGGCCGTCGATGGACTGACTGTTCAATGTTCACCTTCGTTTCGTCAGTCAACTGCAACACCTACAGTCCAACAGTCCAACAGCCGCCAAGTGCCGTTGCGCTTCTTTCTTTTTTCAACTCTTGTCGCAACGGCTCGGCACTGCGTGCACTTGGCTGGACTGAAGATTCGACGCCCCACCTGCAGTTCTTTTTTTTAGAGCCACAAGCTGGTGATGGAGAGGGTGCTCGCATGTTGTCGATGTCTTGTCTCGTGATTCAGCTGCCCACGCACTGTTGTCTCAGCCAAAAGCTTAGATGCGAAGCTGTCTGTACAGTAGACACGCAAGTGTCTCGCTCTTTTGCTGGATCACAGTGGGTAAGGTCTCCCTTCCCAGCTGGATTCGATGCGTCTACCTGTTGCTGGCGAATCATCACTAGAATACGGCAACTTAAAGCCAGCCAGGTGCTGAAAGCTTCGGCCCTTGGGCAAAGCCTAAGCTCCACGTACCGAATAAACATTGACCTGGCTACAGTTTGACTTCAGGTGTCCTTGTTGCAAAGGAAAAAGCCCCCCGGTAGTAGTGTCTACTGTAAATTCTCCGAAAGGAATCGATATTCCACAAACTTATTTCCACCATTTCACGGCACGCAAACCTGGCGTCCTTGATCGAAACCAGCTCTGCCGCAAATTGGGAGGGCGTGCCCTGACTCTTTTTGACATGATTAAAAGAAGATCAGGTCCAAACGCACTTCGACTCCATCATCTGGCGGCCGCAAATGGCAAAGAGCACGAAGCTTGCAAGATTGGGGGAGCTGCTGACAACGCAAGGCCCAGGCCAGCAGAGAAACACACAGACAATCGTCGTGTCTGTCCAGCAGAAGGCAATTTGCAAGATGCACGTGCAGGGCCATCTAGCTACGAGCACGGTCGCGACCTCGCGAGAGGCATTGAGATGACGTCCCATCGAGGAAAGGGCCGTGAGCAACGGGCTGCCACGGCTACGACCAGAGTCAAGCCAGACTGACTCTGACTGGAGGCTTGAGGTGATAAGTAACAATTGCTGCTCCAGCGATGCTCCAGCGACGGGCCCCCACACCTCGTCGCCGCATCGCTCACTGCCGCCTTGGGTGATGCCCTGGGGATGCCCGAGCTGAGCTGCAGTAGCCTAAGCCCGATTCGAATCAGGGTTCAATGGTCGGGATGCAACCAGCGAGCAACATGCAATCAAGGCACCAGACGCAACTTGGGGAAAGATATTGGCCTTGAACAGCTCTACAGTACAGTATTTTAATCCGGATGCAAGCAGCACGTGCCGAGCCAATCGAGGCCGACATAGACCGTGTACATCCATACATCATGCTACACCAGGTTCCGCAATTCGATGAGCGAGTTGTGCGACAGCGACGCAAATGGCAAGTCGGTGCTTGGATCCCGGTATTCGTCGCAACACGCATCTACGGCATTGTGCTTTTGAGATGCCTCATCACAGGGACCCATCGTCCACCTAGGCAGGTAGCTACTTTGCAGCATGTGCCATCGCGGCGCGAGCAGCCACCGCTGTTGCAAGTCTGAACGACAATATGTACAGCGTTGACAGATTCCCCGTTATGAACAACTTGGCTTGGATCCCGCCGCATGAACGTTGATAATCATCCGAGCCCACGATTTGCGCCCAGAGTCCACGGTCCCGGCGCTAACATGTCAGACGATGTCGGGTGCCACCTCTTTGGCACCAGACTTGCTGGAAGTTTTCTAGACCATGCCGCTACTACGCAGTCGTTGATCTACCGTATCCGCGCCGCATCCGAACCGCCTTGTCGTACGGGCGCATTGCGAGACATTGTTCAACCGCATGTGCTGGTTCGGGTCGGTAGTGTTTTGTGCCCAGCCAAGGAATCACCAATGTTGGATATCTCACTACCAATCCATTTTGCCTTTCAGCGACACTGGATCAGCATGGTGTCACCTATTTTTACCTCTTCTTTCCTTTTTTTCACCTCTCCTGTGTTATTTTGAAGCCCGTCATACCAAGATCTTTCTCGTCCTGCCCCTCCCGATCGCGATGGCTCTTCCCCGAGCATAATTCTGTCCCACCCATCGTGCGGCAGTCGTCCGTGGCTCAGCTTGAGGCGCCGCGTTGCTCCCGCGTCCCCGAGTCACGCAGATGAGTACCTAGGTATCAGCAAGTCATTCCCCGGCGCAACGCGCTCTGCAATCGACAGCGAGTAAAAGTGCCTGGCGTGCTGTTGAACCGCATAATTCAACCAAAATCTCCACCAGCCAGTGAACTCCCCTGTTCTGCTGGATTGTCACCGCGAGAGAAGAAGAGCCAGCCATGAATGGCCGGCCAGTGCATCTCGAAATTACAGTACGTGCATGTCTGAAACGCCAACAAGGCCAATTGGAACCCCGGCTGCCCAAAAGTCCACTCGTCGCGTGTGCAGCAGGGAAAGTGAAACGGGCAGGGCTTGCAGACATGCAGGCCTTTTGATTGCGGCAATAGTGGTCAAGATTTTTTTGCATGGCTTGGGTTCGCCACTACGCGTAATATACGTACTGTACAAATGTGCTCAAAATTAAGCTGATGAGAAACCGATATTTGACAATGCGTGTGGCGCAGAAGCGTGTCATTGAGCGGTCACGACTTGGGATGTAATAGGACTTGCTTCAATGTTTACCCATTGACGACTTCACAACAATACCATTTATATTCCGATTCTAGACTAGCAAAGAAGAACATCAGCATGCACATACAGATCAAATTTCTGCAAAGTTTAGATCACACTCCTGTTCAACTTGAAAGGGTTGTTCGTTCGCTGCGCTGCGCTGCGCTGCGCACATAGGACTTGATACTTCCCTTTTGATCCACAGGTTTGTCGGAGATGCTATGATGTATTCATGCTGAGTGGTAAAATCCCTCCCTCTCTAAACCGTATGAGATGCATCGCTCTTCTAGTCTAAACTGTACATCCCCATATATCTTACACGCCCCCGTAAAAGAGAAAGAAGAAGAAAAAAGCTGAAAAGATGCGCCATCGCTCGACAGGAACCAGCATTACCCCCAATATCTCTCCTCAAGTTGATACCAACCAGAGCTCGAGAGACTCGTCCACGACAGCTGTATCATCAGCCGCCATTATCCCTCAAACACATCATGCTGCAGCTCAATGCCATAATCCTGCGCCATGCCTCTCATCCTGCTCTCCATCTCGTCCTCCATGCCACCCCCGAGCCCCAACCACTGCCGGATCTTGAAGAAATAAAAGACCACGTCCGTGACCGACATGACCATCTTGAAGAGAACGTGGCGCCATGCATTCGTGATTCTCTGCGGCAGTGGAATGTTCCTGTCCTGGAAGAGACTCCTGCTGGCCCATTCACCCATCATCCTGACTCTGTTGACGGGCGAGCCGAGGTACTGATTGTTTCCCTGGACGATGCGCATGTTTCGCCCGATGAACAGGAGCTCCTTGGGCCACTTATCCTCGTCGGCGAGCATGTCCCGCAGGGACTGCTTCATGAGTCTCTGCATGGCGTAGTGTCTCTCCTCGGGTGTCTTCCCCTCGAGCTCCTTCTTTAACTTCTCGCGGACGGACGCGCCCTCGTAGGGACGCATGAGGGTCGCGCTGGCGAAGAAGTCGGCGCCCTTGATGCCCCATTCGGACGTGATGCGGCTGATGGTCTTGTTGTCGAACGTCATGAGGGCCTTCCAGAAGGTGCAGTACTGGTGGCGGAACGTGGGCGACATGTAGACGTAGAGGCCGTGGTCAATGAGGACGAGCTCGGCGCGACCGCTGGGCAGGCGACGGATGAAGATGTTGCCCGGGTGAGGATCGCAGTGGACGACGCCCCATTTGAAGATTTGCGCCGAAAAGAGGTCGATCATGGTTGTCATGACTTCCTTCGTTGAGAGGCCCAGTCCGCCGCCGCCGCGTGCGCCTTTCCACTCCTGACGGTCTGGCTTGATGTTCTCGCGGAAGGGCTGCGTGCGGAGCTCCTGTCGTGCTTTCTCCATGTCTAGAGGTGGTAAGGGAGTTTTGGCACCGGGCGATCCCTTGCCGTGGCCGCCGAGCCATCGCGATGTCATGGCTTTCTTGTCCCATAGTCGGACGCCCTCGATCCATTCAGTCACCAGCACCCGGCGCGTGGTGAGATCCGAGTACACCACGGGAACGTAGACGCGGCCCTTGAGGCTCTTTTCCGAGTTGACGAGATCCCTCATCGTCTCAGAGTTCTTCGCCTCGTTCAAGAAATCCGTCTCGAGCTCAAGACGCTCTGTGATGAAGGGCACGAGTGTGTACAGCGGAAGATCGAACCATTTCGAGTAAATCCATGTAACAGCCCTGTTTGCCGACAAGTAGAAAACAAACTCATCAGCAAAATATCCAATCTCAAAAGCTCAATGCTGCTTTGTCTTTCGTGCTCTCAACGACTTACCGAAAAGCCCATAGATCCCAGGCAATCTGCTTCGCAATCTCCCTCTTCTGGATCTTGATAGCAACCTCTCGACCATCAGGCAATCTCGCCCAGTGAACCTGCGCAACACTGGCACTCGCCCTGGCCTTGCGCTCCATGACTCCCATGCCCTCTTTACCCGTGAAGCTCACGCCAAAGACCTCCTCCACGCTCTTGCCAAAGTCCTCGCGGATCACCGCCTCTACGTCCTTCCAGTCGTCCTGCGGCGCATCGTCAAACATCCTGCTGAACATCTTCTGGAACTCCGGCGGCAGTACGGCGCTCTGCATGGCAATCGCCTGCCCGATCTTGAGATACAGACCGCCGTTCGCGCGGAGCAGGTCAAATAGCCTCTCTGCATTACGAGCATGGAGCTCCGGCACCGAGCCTGCCGTGATGGGTTCAGGGCGGAAGTTCAGTTTGTAGTCGAGCGCAACCATGAGCGTGGTTGTGAACGTTCGCACTGTTCTCGCAAATCCCGAGGCGTACACCTGCCGATCGACCACGTAGACTGTGCCGCCTGCGACGAGGGCTATCGCGAGCCATCGTGTCCATTTCCTGCCCTTCTTGTATTGCTTCGCTGCTTGCGGGGCGCCCAGCTCTTCCGGCGACGGCGGACGAAGCGGTTGGAAGCCGCCTGAGCTTTGGATGTGTCGTCGGGGTGCACATGAGGCGGGATTTCGAAAACGGAGGAGCTCGCTGCGGAGAGGTTTCGTGCGCACGCGACATGCCCGTATCGACGAGGGAGCGGCCCTTGCGAGGTGCAGCATGTTCGGACGAAACATGCTGGGTAGAGTTGGGCATGTCCTATCCCAGCTTGTAAATCGCCGTTTGGAATTATATGTGGGCGATCATCGGGTGTGGTTGTGGTGGAAGGGTACAAATTTCAATGACGTCGATGCGGACGGGTTATTTTTTTTTATCTTCGTGGTGTTTCTTCGGCGCTCTGCGGTCTTGGGTGGTAGTGCACTGAGCTCTTCTCCACGCGGAGCAGATGATGAAATCACCGAGATGGCTTATATCCGGGCTGGTTCGGTCTTAGCTTGGTAAAATATATTTATTTATATTTACACACATTTTGGTGTTTAAACTATATATTCATATTTTCTTTGACGATTGTAGCATGTTGTATCCCGGTCTAGCCAAATACTTTTAAACCCACCTGGCCATTTTACCCAAATTGATGTCTTGCATTGTCTGGCACAGCAACGGTTGATGATTCAGCCTACCCCCTCGTCATCACAGTCGTGTATTTTCGCGACGGCAAAATTCGCATCATCAGCATCGATCAACGGCGAAATTCGAGATGACACATGCATGCTGAAGCAAGATAATAAATGTCATAGATGTCGCATTTGATCATCCTCCCAGAATCCATAAGGCACAATCGCACATTACTTTGACACGAATGATGCTTTGCAATCATTCGCGAGTCTGGTATAGGGTAGTGCTAAGTCACCGCATCATCGATGGCACAGCGCAGACTCCGCCAATGTCGCACTTGAACACATTCTCGCGACACGTGGTGTATAAACCCCCGTGGTCATAATGCTGATATTAAATCAAATATATCCGCGGTCGAACCCGTTGGAGACTGTAACGCGCATGACATGTATACGTGAGAAGTCTTCAGGAACCACCGCGGCGTCAAAACAGGGAACCGCATTTGAAAAGGCCCTTACAGGTGAGAAAAGCCTCGTCGGACTCCCCAAAATGCAGACAAAAAGAAACACGGTGCGGTTTTTTGAGTAAATACATGCGCGAACTCTTTTTCTTTTAGAGATCTTTTTCATTACAGTATCACTTACTGTGAGCAACTAGTTCTTTCTAACAAAGGAGAACGACCCACGACATTAACCCTTGCAATATTAAGGTTGAGGCGATGGCAATTAGCGATACCGGCCCATGCCCACTTGGGTATTGTTCTCCATATCAGGTCGCGTGCAGATCTGTCGCGGATCTCTTATTTATTAGAAGACATCGTCTGACATTTTGGCATCGGAGGAGGCTCCTGCTCGTCGCAGATTTTGGATGGAACCAAATTGTTTGGTCGCTGTGGCTCCCTCAATCTCGGCCGCGAATTCGATGCGTCGAATTGATTACGCGACCCTGGGAGACACGGCACGGGCACGGGATGGACAACGCCACGTTGACGAATCTGGCTCTGCTGCATTAAAAGAGCGTAGCATCAAGAGAGGTACTGTATGTACATACATACAGTGGTTCCAGGCCACAAAGAAAGTTTGCGCCAGGTTTTGTTCCACAGTCAATAGTTTCCAGACGGCCTTATCGCATCATGTCGCCCTGCTCCGGCTGGAGAAAGATTAATAGAAACAGGCGAGAAGAGGCGGGGCATGCTGCCACGCGGCCGGGCTCGTGTGATCCATCTTTGGTATCATGGGCATTTGGATGGGATTCCTCAACAAATACAGCGTGGTTCTGGGCCTGTTTCGGAGCGAAGCTTATATGGGACAACAGCACCAAAACAACGCACATGCAAGCAAGCAAGCAAGCTAGCGAGCGAGATGGCGGCCTGCAGATTTCCCATCCCCGACCTTCTGGAAATGGTAAGCTGCTTGCAGCCACGTCTTGTTTTTGGCGTTCTAATCTTGGAGACACTTGGCTGGGGGAACCTTTGCAGCAGTCAGCGACTGTTGCGTGGCTCGCATCCGCGGGATGATGACTATTGTGCTCGTCAATCTGACGACATCTGGACCAGAACTAGAGTCGCGGTTGAATTGGCCGCCAATGTTTATCAGGGTTAACGAACTCCAAGTCGGTCTTGACAACAGATGATCGAATCGAAAGATATGCCAAAAACAGCCGTGCTCGTTTTATCCATAGCAAAGGAGAAGTTCAACTCAAAACTCCATGTAGACCTGGCTTCTTTTTTATTTGCAGTACCACATCAATCCATTCTGGCGACAAGGATGCAAATTGGAGACAAGCACGATTCGGGTGGAGTCTGTGGATGACTTGGATTTTTCCTGCAAGTCGCAAGCTGTTGTTCTGCAGGCGCAGGTGCAGTTTTGCCCCAGATCCAACGTGGAACGTGGAACGTTAGCGTTTGTGCTCCTCTTTCCAGGGCTTACTGGAACAATAGATTGGCCAAGCAAATCAACGAACAATGGAGACTACTGCACAATAGAGCTGACCGGGATGATTGGCAGGGGCAAGCAAGGTTGTGACGGGGAGGGGGGCCAGGACTCATTTACTACCGCCTCTAGAAGCCACCTAGATCCTTGCTTGGAGTTGATGCTTTATGCGCCCCTTTGCCAGGGTGCGCCTTCAAGCCCGCCAGGACGAGCCAACAGGGAGAACACCAGCGAGACTAGCAGCGCCAGCGACATGCTGACGGGCTGGCCAATTGACTGATGCGCACAATTTCACTCTCAGCGATGGGTTGGCTGGGCCAACATCGAACATTGAAAGGGGTGTCGGCGAGAGGGCGCGCTAAATAGCTGGGCCATCGAGAGATGCAGTCGAGTGGGCTTCGCCAGAAGCATATGTAGGATGGCAGCAATTAATGGCAGGCATGACAAGGCATCGATTCATCAATTCATCCATGGCCGTGAGCCAACAGGCTGATATTGTTATCGCGCAACAACGGGGCACTCAAGGCACAGCAACTGAAGACTGGAGACCGAAGACATGATGTGCCCTCATTTGTGCCACTCGCGTCATTCCATCCATTGTGTACGTGAGAGTCGACAGACACTGGCTTTGAGACATGATGGTGAACCCTTCCGTGCTGGATTCATGTAGCGTGCCGTAAGCTGTCTGATGTCGCAGAGTCAGAACCAAAGCAGTCTTGTCCTGTATGTATTAGTACCAGACAGAACCAGAGCCAGAACAAGAATCAGCGCATTGAATCGCATCACGCTAGCGCAAGCCTGGTCTGTCGCCGGCCCTGCAAGGTACCTACGTGTTGCCGTGCCCAGTATTGTCCGTGTCTGGTCTGACACTTGCAGCTACTCTATGTACAGTACTGAGTATTTACCAGCGCCAGTGCCAGCGACAAGACCGTTGCTGTTTGGGCCGCAGGGATGTGGTGCGTTCCGCGACAGCAGCGACTTGACGACGCACGCACCCACTCTCACTCCCACTCCCACTTGCACTCCCCAGGCCACTCCGCAGCACACCCAGGCCCATCCATGCCCATGCCCATGCCCATGCCCATTGCCCGTGGCCGGGCCAATCCTCTCACCATCTGCGCGCCATCAATTGACCCCAGCGGCCACGCACCCGCCTCTGCTCTGTCTGCGCCGTCCACACCTCCGACTTCACAGCATCGTCGCTCCCACATCGCGAAATCCAGTCGTCAACTCGGCACAGAAGACGCAGCGGTCCATTCTTTCTGGCGGCCCCGGCCTCGAGAACGTCGACTTGAACACTATCGTTGAAATCGCCATCCCCTCGTTCGCGCGCTCGGTTGTCGCCTGGTCTTTACTGGAGGGTTTGCATTGACGCTATCGTTGCTGGTCACTGCAGAGACAAGACTCGGCGCTGGTCTGTCTCTTTGCTATTGCCATCGTCGAATTCCTGGGATACTTGATCGGTTTTTTCACTTTCTTTCATCTGGACCGGCATATCACAATCTTTCCCCCATCACACAGCTCTCCCATGGCTGGCCAAACCGCTGTACAATTGTAACTGCCCGGCGCCGTGGACGACTGCCATTCTGGACCAGCCTGCTTCGATTTGGACAACCGCGAAATCGAATTTCTCTCACCGATCGATTGCTGTCCGGAACTTGGTGTAGCTCGCTGTCGTCAAAATGCTGCGGCCGGCGACGCCCTTGTCGGCGCTGCTGTTCGCTGCGTTTGTCATGCTCCTTTTGTCTGTAATATCCATCCCAATCACCAAATTTGTCCCTCTCGGCGAAAACAAAAACGTCAAGTATGGCGTTTTCGGCTACTGTCAGGGCGACAAATGCTCCAAGATCAGTTTGGGTTACCCATCAGGTATGGTTCATCATGGAGGCAGTGATAGCCTCTCCCGCATCCGTGTAAACAAACCAAAATGACTAACAAGATATTCAACTCTCAAACTCTAGGTGGCATTTTGAATGATGAGTCGCAACAGTTTGATTTGCCAAGCTCGGTTCGCCATACCTTGTCCGCCATTCTTGTTATTCATCCTGTGGCAGCGCTTCTTACTCTCATCATGTTCTGTCTGGCCGTTGCTGCTCACATGCACAGTTCATCACATTCGGCCAGGTACCTTCTGGTAGTCTTCATCTTCACCTTGCTCACCTTTATTGTCTGCCTTGTCGCATTCGTGATCGACGTTCTGCTGTTTATCCCCCATCTGGCGTGGGGATCGTACATGGTCCTGGCGTCGACAATCATCCTTGCTGTATGTGCCGTGGTTACGTGCGCCATGCGACGCGCGATTGTGGATAGGAAGGCTCGCCAAAAGCGCATCGCGGAAAATGCTGAGATGAGCGGTGAAAACTACTTCAACAGAGAGGGTCAGTTCAAGACGGCCCCGATCATTGCAAGTCAGCCTTCCGTCCCAGGTATCAGCGGAGGAAACCCCGGAGCGGGCGATAATCTTCCTACTTTTGCTACATTCGAGTCTTCAACGAGGAAAGATGATCAAGTCAGCGACGAGAGAATTCCCCTCACACAGCGAAGTCCTGTGGAAAAACCCATCGATCCGGCCACCGTCGGAAGTGCTTCCAACCTGGCTGCTACTTCACGATCACCATCACGGGACCGCTATGGAAACCCACAGAACGGTGCACCCGATGCCTTCGGACCCCAGCCGTACGGCAGAGGCAGAGGCGGAAGCCAACGCGGCGGCCGAGGAGGTCCATACGGCCGTGGTGGTTTCGATGCATATGGTGTAGCAGGCCGAGGACGAGGTGGTGTAAGGGGAGGCTACGGCCCGCCACCTGGAAGAGGAGGTCCTCGTGGACGAGGTGGCTATGGTCCACCGCGCGGAGGTTATGGACCAGGAAATATGAGAGGAGGTCGTGGGCCACCGCCAGTCGCTGGACACGGGAACCTGGCTCAAGGCCAATATGACCGCCGACCATCCGCGGAAGATTACACGCCATATGGACAACCTCAAGCTTCTCAGACATCTCTAGACCGTGGTTGGAATGGCAGCAATAATGGCTCGGCTGCGGGTGCTTACGACCTTCCCCGTGCGGAATCGTCTCCACCGCTGCCTGGCCATGCTATGGGTGGCGGATCTGCCATTGAGATGGATGCTGCTCCTCTTGGCCCGCCAAACACTTTCACCCATCACAACCAGCTTCGAGACAGCGATGTTGATGTTGCTGGCATGGTTGGGCTACAACAAAACCGCGCCATGGCGGACAGCGGACGTGACACCTTTATGAATGAAGGAAGCAAGTATAGCACAGATGAGTACGTCCGCTTCTGAGGAGACACAATCACGTTATGCTCGTGACAAAGCATGGACAAATGCTGACAATAATCGAACAGGCAATACGTCCCATCAAGGGCTGCGTGGAACCAGAATACCGGTAGAAATTCTCCCCGCGCAGCGTCCCCAGCACATTCATTTAGACAGGCTCCCCAAAATCCTGGTCCGAACATACCTGTTGCTAGATCGGGCTCCCGCAGCGACTACTATGAGGATGTTGACCCGAGATTCGACGGGACACCGCCTCAAACTGGCCACGGTGGGCCTACGCAGCACGCTCTTACGGTTGAGCCAGTCTACGAAGACGTTCACGCCGCGGTAGGCGGAGCACGTAGTCCGGCCGAGTCTGAGCGCTCCAATTTCACCTCTATCTCCCAGCGCGGTGTCAATCCACGTTGGGAGCCTCAACCCCCGATGCCCAACCAAGGACCCCCCTCTCGCCGTCCGGTGCAGATGAAACAGCAACGACAAGACGTCTTGTTGAACAACAACCCAGACTTTTAACTTCCTGGTTCACGAGGGCAAGGGCCCAATCGTGGCGGACCGGGGATGATACCTGGCAGTGCTTATCCAACTGGAGCAATCTAGCAGATGCCCGCCTCATAAGCAGCTGAAAGGATGAACGGAAGAATCACCGCCGACCTGTAGATAACGAGTCCACAAATTTCTCTTGATTTTCTTTTCTACACATTCCTTCGTCAGGAACCTATTCCTGAACACCTGAGCAGAACACAAAGGCTCCCCCGATTTTTGAGCTTAATACACCAACATCCAACTTGCCCCTCCGATTTTGAGGCAAATTTCCTGGCCCTGTCATTCTACTTTTCTAGACAATCCTTCTCACTGTCAATTCTGATCTACGGGATAATCCTACGCCTTTAGACGATCCTTGGAACACTCTTCAGTGTCTGCTTTTATGGTCCAAGCTTGCTGAACCTCGAGATGCTAGTTCGCATATCATGAGATTTCTTGCAGACGAAAATGCGAACGGAACGACCAACCCCCGGCCATTCTTGGTCTCACTCTTTATTCATTTAATTGCCTTGTACAGTTTCTTTCATTTTTGGCGTCTTTCTCGATGCTGGACATGAATCGGATTTAGTTGCCGCGCTACACATGGTGCATCTTTTGCATATCTGTTGGCTTGGTGGTCGCAGATCATTGGGATGATCAGGGTGATGTGCGCGCGGGATGTTATTGCACGAAGGCAGTGCCTCGACGATGCTGACAGAGAAGGAGGTCATCTGTCTCTTTGTACCCTCTGAGTTATTGACAGAACAGCCATTAGCAGCAGTGTAAGCTCGCAGGATTAGCAGCTACACGTTGTAGTGCAGACGTGGCTGAGGTTAGAAGAGACGGGAGTATATTTTACATGTCATTTATGGACCGGTACTGTAGATGGTGCACAAATGAAAAGCTTTTCATCGTCTACTCTTCTGTTGCCCAGCTTCTTGAGTTTTTGGCCAAACAAGTTGCATCAGACAAATAGTGTTCCATTCAGAAAGATACTTGGTGGTGCGCCGCCTTTGTCACCTGCTCGCACTTGCATTCACAGCTCGACAGCTGGCCAACAGTGGCCAATGCAGGGAATGAACAAGCACACTGTTCTGATAGATCGTCTCTGTTACTCCTCCAGTCTGCGTTCTTCCCCTGACATCCTCTAGGAAGACTTCATTTTTTTTTTGGTATATGTTCCTATGTTTCATCTGAAGGCTGCACAAGTAGGCAGACGGTTTGGAAATCGAAACTCTTTGTTGGAATCATTGATATTCGCACTTATGCATTGTTAAAGTTTCAGGTATGTACACTGCTTCAGAGTTTACGCATGCAGATTCGAGGAAGGCGTCGGAGGCAGCTCCTTCCCTTCTTTCGTTCGAGATGCGGCTTCCCTAGGATCTACCTACCTAGATCGAGGCTCGTCCAAACCTCGCTTACGACAATCCCTTCTCTCCTTCTTCGACATTGCCCTTTGCTCCAAATTTTCGCATCTACCAGACTCAACTCAAGTATCACTTGGTCAACGGGCCGTCACTTGGACGCTTGTTCTCGTGCAGTTTCTTCCCTCTTGAAGACATTCGTTTGGATCTCAACTGCTCTCTAAAAATATCAGGGAGCCTTCCCTTGCATCAAGTTTGCCGAGCTCGTCAGAAAGACAGGCTTTGAACACAATCCAAGCACGCATCCTGCTTTACGACTCTATGCTCACCGTTCTAATGTGGACCTGCCTCCTCTAGGCCTTTTATTTTCTTGACTATCACAACAAAAGGCAAGAGGAGTACTTGACTTGCCAAAGACACCGAGCGTTCATACATATATTTAGATACAATGGACAATGCCTCTCTCCCAGATTCTCTTTCTCCCGCCCCCTCGATTAGTACATCATTCATTTCCTCGTCAAAGCAGCCAACTTACACCACCGCCGGAACGATCTACAAGCCAACGTCATCACAGCCGCTTCAGGCGCCTACTCGTCGTGGACGTTCGCTCAAGTGGCCAGTCGGTGGTGTCCATTCCGACATTTCTGCCCTGACCAAGGTGACACCTTCCGGGCTCAAAACTTCCGCTGGGCACTCTTACCCTGTTCTACAGCAATATACGCCGCTGCAGCAAAATTACGATCGTGCTGTCAGTCCATTCAATGATCAGGACCATACCTACGCCAAGATGCCGGCCGATATACACTGGAACCAGCTCCCTAGCACACTGAGATGTCAATCCTGCGATACTTCTGAACTGAGCAGCTTGGAGAAACTGCTGAACAGTGACGACAAGATCTTGGGCTTTGGGTGCAGCGATTACCGAGATAATGACGACGACGACGACAATTCCAATGACAATGCTTTGAAGACCTTGACTGCGCCCTCGTTGAAGCATCTGGCATCCTACCCGAATCCAACTCAGAAAGCTGCCCAAAAAGCGCTTGATCGCATGTCGAAACTCGGCTCTTTCACGCAAGGTTCGTCCATGGGCAGTGCTGCATCGGCTACGCCCCCGGATTCAGCGGCTTCCAATGGTTTCAGTATACAAGGAGACACAGGACAAAGCCTTTCTTCCTCAAAGCAGTCTCCACTTATTGATCTAAGTGCCGTTGGAAGAACTCAGGCTGACATTATTTCCAAGCTTGACGGTGCATGGAGTACAAGGAACAGCACACCAGCTGTAGCATCATCGATGCCTCCCAGGGCCAAATCGGCATGTAGCCAGGTTTCAAGGGCCTCGAACAAGCATATCTCGGGGCAAAGCACTCCGATGCCTTTGACTGCTGGACCTCCAGGACAACGACAATTTCGGCCCTCTACGTATGAAACGACCTTCAACCCCTTCAAAAGTCGTTCTTCACCAATGATTTCCGAACAAGAGCATAACAGAGCATCTTGTATACAGCCTCAGGCGCTGCGGCGGGCTGAAATTAAAGACTTTCGCACAAACATCGCAAGTTTGGAATTTGTTCCGGCACCGAGTGGGTTGGTCAGAACGACACCAGAGCTCACCACAGTGGATGCTCGATTACAGCAATCATATTTCAAACTGCCGTCTGACATTATTGACTCCCAAGAAGCATCTTGCTACAATGCTCTTCAAAATCCAACCCACAATGGTCACAAGAAATCGTGGGACATGTGGCAAAACAAGCCGAAAAGTTGGAGAGACCAGTCTCCCGAAGTCCGCGCCTTGTATTGTCCTGGCACAGACCGTCTCACACCTCTGGCCCTGGAAGCACACAACCGCAAACTTCTGGATTGGTGGTTACCAGGAGTGAATAAATCGAACAGACACGCCGAGAGCACGGATTTGAGGCACTTCGCCTTTTCTAAGCCGCACAGGTCCGGTGCGGTCGGGGACAACAGACCAGAGAGGCTTGTCAGCGGCCCAAAGACGATAGATGCAGAACAAGCCAGCAGCATCGAGGCATCAGAGTGCACTAGAGAACTGATGAAGATGGCGATCCGTACTCACGGCCCGCATCAGGGTCTCTCGCTTACCTTCGGGGAGCCCGGTCTGCCTGTAGTCCAATAAACGCCCGGGTTCTGAATATTATTGCACGCGGATAGGGTCACGTCGCGGTGGTCTGGCGCATCACTTTGGATTGTGTTAAACGGACCGCAGAAGCAAGAAACAGCGATATGTCACGTCAACAATAGATAAGCAAGCCGAACAGCCCCAAGTCATGACGATTGTCGTGGAATGCTCTCCCACGACTGAAAATTAGGACTGATCCCCACTTCGATATGGCTCAAGTATATATTATATGCAGAGTTAATGACACGAGCTAGTAGTACAACCATGTCCATGTGTGAGAAGTGAATCCTGCTGATTTGTCGATTTCTTCAAAATGATTACTTTCAAAAACAAGTAGGGCAAGTCTTGAATCGCTTCGCCATTGCTAGTCATACGTGCGAAGTACAAGTCGTCATCAGTGACACGCTGCAAGGACTACCAGAACAGGAATTGGCCATGATGGCCACTTCCACTTCCAATCGAACAGGTGCCGATCGTATTCGACCTTATGTCTAACGCGATGATCCAAGAAAGCCGTGGACCAATACATAGGCTTGATTAGTGAGAATTTGACCGCAGCAAGTATTGTATGAAATGTTTTTTGACATGCATCAGCGATGCTTGAATTACCATGTACGCGACCGATCATAGCATTCGTCACATTACAACAGGTGTCAGCAACTTCTGACATCACTTTTCCATATTCCCTGCTGTCCATGATAGTTTCTGGAATACGAAAACTAACAATCGTGTCAGTCTCCATGCTGGAAAAGACCACGAGGCTGCGTCTAAGCCAGGGGAAACGTTTCGGAAAGATCCAGATGTCGCGAGTTGCATATCAAGATGAGCTTGGCGCAGGGCTGAAATTCGTGTAAATACTTAGGGCTCGACGCTAGCAAAATGCCCCTGACAGGTAGTTTCTTCCATCACGACCGTGATGAGTGAATGTAACATTCACCATGTCGTCTATTCCAGACCGGTCGCCCCTTGCGCCATGTCGGGATCTGTAGTGCTAATTCTCCGCCATCCCTGCGTCGTCGTCTGACCAGGGGCATCGATCCATTAGCCTTGAACACGGGACGAAAACGTGCGGCTCCCGGTGGTCTCAGAGCTCGGGCCTTGTGGTATCGTCTTCTGAGCGGGTCGGACGGGCTGTCAACGGCCCGACTTAAAGGCAACTCATCCTTACCTCTTTGTCGCGATGCGACGTTCAGACGTTGTTCAGCTAGATAACCAGAAGTGCTTATTGGGCATGCATGAGGGCTGCCGCGAGAGCCGTAATAGTCAGTGCTCTCTATTAGGTAACAGTGCAGGCCTGCGCGAGAATTCCTCCAGAGAATTCGCTCAAATAGCAGACTATGCCCTTCGCGGCCCGGCTAAATGATCTTTTTCAGATGCTGAAGTCAAAACAGGGCCAATGCAGGCAGATCGTCTGGCAGCTATGTCTTGGAGGGCTGCAACCAACAGAGTGCTTCGTTACGTCCCATTGGCCCATGGCTGCATTGCTGCATTGTTAGCCAAGTTTGTCGTCGTATGGCAATCGGAACAATGGGAGCAGGGTATTAACGCCATGGCTTCAATAGTACCAACCAAGCCCGGAACCTTGCCCTGCAGGGCTTCTGCATGGCATTGCCTACCATCCAGCATTGCAGACCAGGCGCAACAACAGAGACCCAGTGTGATTGTGGTGTCCGCCCTCCACTGTCCAGCCCAATGCCTGTACCCGAGACTTTGCTGATCACCTTCCCCATGAGATGTCCTGGTGAACCATGGTCATGTGAATTCAGGCTCGGTTCGAGTGCTGCAAAACGTGGATCTGGGTCGCGTCCGTTGATTACGGAGAGAGATCGACAGTGCTAGGATCGCGCTGTTTCTTTGTGCGCTGCAGGTCGACCTGGCGCTGCAGAAATGCCCAGGAACAGCTACATGTGTCCCAGTCAGTCGGTGTTGTACGAGATTTTGGGTAACATGCCGAGTGCTTTACTCCTAAATCAGTCAGGCCTTTCAATATCTATCCCTTGCTTGACATGCATTTGGTTCCCTCTCACAGGAGAGGCGGCAGAATCCTGGCTACGTGGCCCAAGTCTGCGGTCCTTTCTTTTTCGAACTCGGCCACTTTTCGCTGCAGACGAAGCAAAGAATATCGATTTTCTCAGCGGGCAAACATGCACCTGCGTCCGTGCTGACGGAACCCGTGCAACTGGCCTGTTTCATGTGATATTAACTCATCAGAAGGAGGCAGAACACTGGAAAGTCTTCCATCCCAAGTAGCTCTGAGCTGCGATAGAGGAGGGTCGCCCGATCCTGTAAAATAATGTGTCCATGAGTACGGGATTTTGGAAACGTAAAATATTGACGCGCGCGAGATTGTTCGGGCCAAGGCATTTTGCGTCGTGACTGATTGCATGTTTGAACCAGACCGGAGAGCTCATTGCGCAACGATGACGGAAACTGAACTATCATTGACACCAGCTTCGCGTACTGGATTAATGAATGCATGAGAGGGTGCCAGGGCCCCTGATATCCTGAACCGAGGAGGAAGGAGGCACCCATGCTTCCCCATCCGTGCAAGGCAGGCGGAGGGAGCCGCCTGTCCTCAGCTGGCCGTAGAGCGCCACCTAAATCGCATCTTCGTCCAGTCTGGGCCAGCATCACAACTTTTCTCCAAATATGCACCTTGGCAGGAACACGGCTACGAAACGTTCAATTTTCCTTTTGAATACATCATCGACCTTCTTTCAAGGCCTAGATGGTGCCATGCCCACTGGTCACCAGCCACTGATTGAGCTAGTTGTCATGGGTGTCGATTAGCCCTCATGCAATTTGCTTTTTCCTGGCCGTTCTACAGATGGGTCCAGAAATCGACACTTGTCGTTCTGTGCTAATTCTGGACCAACTCGTAAGTCTAGGCTTGGTGCTCAACGCTTCTCTAGTGTGCCGTTTATTAGGTCCCGATTCGTCGGGGAGCACCACTGTCACGAGCAAAAGCAAAACACCATTGTAATGCCCACTTGCTTCGGCTAAGGATCAGGACAGTGTTCGCCAGCACGCGGCATACCGCTCGGACAGTTGAAGCTATTTGTGTTAAGCGGAGGGATTCCACCATTCTACAATTCCCTTGTCGCAGTGACCATGCTTTTAAGTGAGAACTGACATATTCCTCACAGCTTGCATTCAAAAGAAGCAAGCAACAGAATAGGCCCACGGCAACATATGTATGTATGGGATCATGAAGGAAGGCTTGGTGGAAACAATCCACTCACAGATTCCTCCAGAGATTTTTTCTTTCTTAAAATCCGATACGACCCGAGTCACAGAGATTCAGAGAGTTTCTCCTCTTGTCAAGCCTCCTCAAGCCTCTTGACGTTCTTCCGCTTGGCAACATGGGTTGCCACGTCCCGTCTCCCTCCCGGCAGGTCCACTACACCACTCCACCACACCATCGATTACTTTTGCTTCGTTGTGGTGCCCACCATCATGAAAAAGTAATACTAATTGAGGTTGGGGCTAACAATGCCCTCTTCCATCCTTGGTAAGTTGGCGTTGAGTTATCCTTGAAAGCTACCAACCGCTGCACTACGATTTTTTCGTCGTCGAGACAAAGGAGGCCCCGCATTAGCAAACTAGTTAGAAAGGCCAAGCAGACAGCAACCATGACCTCGGGTCTGGTATTGGCCACCTCTGGTCCCATTCGTATCTCTCAGGCGTTCATGTGGTCTTGATTAGCTCGTCCTTCTCAACCACAGGCTAGCGCCTGTTATTCGATACTTATAAACCGGTAGTCCCAAATTCCAACTCGAGGCTTTGACCAACCTCAATCTACATTTGCTCATATTCGGTTGCAGTCCGTGAAATCTGGCACTGTCCTTCAGGTGCCTCCTTACTCACGATGGGCCTTTTACCTCTTACATACACGCGCCCCAAGCATGTGGAACAGAGCAGTATGGGCCGAAGAAGTGAATCTGTCTCCGACTCAAAGAGCGAAGGCTCTGTCAAGTCGGGCCAATCGGGCCATTCTGCTGGGATTCCAGATTCGCTGGCTTTTGACAATATTATGAATGGTGGCACCTGTCCTGTAAGTCTCCTCATAGAAAAGGATATTTCTCTCCCAACTGAAGTTGACTTACATAACCGTGATAGCCCATGACTGTTCGTGACTTCATGAACTATTTGATCTACGTCGAGCACTCAGCAGAGAACCTTCAGTTCTACCTGTGGTACAAAGATTATGTAAAGAGATTCAACGAAGCCCCGGATAGCGAACTTTCCCTAGCTCCAGAATGGACCCAGGCTATGGAGGACGAAGCTGTAGCAAGGATTCGGAAGGACCAAGCTGAGAAGCTGCGCCCCGATCATCAAGCCGCCAAGATATTCAAAGGAACCGACTTCGAAAAGATGATGCCTGAAATGCCAGAGAATGCTTTGAACCCTTTCAGCACACCCCCTCGCTCTTCCAATGGCGGTAGTGAGAAGGACTCAATCTTCAGCTCGTCACGCACCCTGCCAACAGCTACGAGCGCGACTTACAAGTCTCAAGCCGCCGATGCTTTCGAATCTGCCGGCGTTAAGCTTCTTTGTAAGTTGGATCGTTGGGAAAACTGATTTAAATTACAGCATGCTGACTGCTTGTATAGTCACCATTCAACCATTTCGGGATGAGATCAATCGGGTGATTGCGACGTACATCATGGATGGCGCTCCCCGTCAATTGAACTTGGCTTCTTGGGAACAGAAAGCTGCTGTGCAAGCCCTTTCCCATACGACACACCCCAGTGCCCTGCGTGGCCTGTTCAAGACCGTGGATTCATCGCTTCGTCGACAAGCGCACCCTAATTTCGTTCGATGGTCCATCTGTAACGGCAACCCTGCGCGCGTCTTCTTCGCTCGCTTCCTCGGAATTTTCCTCATCTTTGCCGGTTTCGCCATCGCCATCGCCATCACCCTGAACAAATTGGGCCGTGGCTACCGTGCTCTTGCTGCCATCGCATGGGTTCTCGGCATCAGCACCTTGGTAGCCGCCTACAAAGGCATGTGTGTTGTTCTGCACGGCATGCATCACCGCCATGTGAGACCGTGGGAGCTTTTCGTTCAAGATGACGGCGAAGCTTTGACTCCTTCGGAGTAGAAAACAGTTACGAGGATGAACCCTGGGTCGTCAAGTATGAGAAGCGCAAAGTGGTGCGCAAAGTGTTCGACCGAGAGGTGTGGATTCAGGAGAGCCTGCTCTGAGGCAGATCCAGGACACCATATTTGTTCAAGCCATTCTCGCGTCTGTGCTACTCGGTGGTATTCTGACTGGAATTTTTGTTGCTGTTTCTGGTGGACATTTATTTTAAAGTATCGCGAAGCAAGGGGGGGCTGACATTGGAAAACATAGTTCCATCTGTTACAGTATTGAGTCGGAAAAATATTGTGTAAGAAAACTGTACCTGTATTTCTGTAGCCACTTAGGATTGGGATGGGTATTTGACACGCAGGATTTTGTCTGCTATTATTGAATGAAGTTCATGTCAATATAATTTCGGACTTTGGGACAGTAACTTGTTCTTTCTATACGGTGTATGCGATCAGCCTTCACTGGCCGTGTTTTTCACCTTGGCTAAGCACACCATGGGTTATACGTTGTAAGCATTATGTGTGCTGAAACCTTGATGGAGAATGAACAAGCCCATGCAAGACCGATATGACGTGAACAAGGACTCCAAAGTCGGGTCTGCCCTTTGGTCCGTGGGTTTAAAGACCCATCGTACTCAAAACCCCACGCGCAGCTCTAATACCGACGATCCGTAGGCCTCGGTCAAAAGGGGCCAATCAGTTATCGATAAGCTCAATTAAAGCCGTCTGGTCATCACTTTCCCATTAATTTTCCCTTAGAGTCCCCTCCACATTTTCTTATCTGTGGATCACGGAGAAGCTGCCCCTCCATTCAGTTAGTCGCAAGCTCTCAACGTCCCTTAACCACCTCAACACACGCGCGCAAATCCGACGTGAGCATGACCATATTTTATTGACTTTCAGCTTGCCGCGCGCCATCCTCCGCCATCCTCGACGTCGAGGCTGCAATCGCACCTGGCGCAACTGACGCGATTCCCTTGCACCGGCTTTGCGACTCAGGATGACGTCCGCCGTGGACATCGACCGGCTACCGGCATCTGGCGCCGAGGCTGAGTTGAGCCGCGAAAGGTCCAGAACTATAACCTCGACCGAGGAAATCAACAGCACCATCACCAGGCCGGGAAGTGTCAAGATTAATGTCAAGGGCGCATTTATCGTCGACCCGGATACCTCGACGCCGGCCGTGGGCGGCACCAACAGTTCCCAGGGCAATGGCCGAGGTAGTCCTACCCATCATGAAACCAGCGACATCCGCCTCCCGAACCATACTGCTGTTGTCAGCCATATTGCCGTGGATGTACGTATACTCCGTATCCCTGTCTCGATTTGCAATTCACGTTCCTTGAAATCTTCTGTCCTTCGAACGGAACACGTATCACTAACAGTGTCAACTGTGCCTGCAATCAGATCGGAGGATCGCTAATTAAGTTGGTCTATTTCTCACGTGAGGTACATTTCACAGACTCTGGTGGACGCTTAAACTTTCAAATCTTCGAAACCGACCGAATCGACGACTGCGTCGAGTTTATGAAGCATCTGCGCGACAAGCAATTGGAGCTGAATGGATCCAAACCTGGCGAGCTCTGTGTCATGGCCACTGGCGGTGGTGCATACAAGTTCTATGACAAAATACGAGACGCTCTAGGCGTTGACGTGCTCAGAGAAGATGAGATGGAGTGTCTGATCATTGGTAAGTAAATTAGTTTTGCAGGTGTTATACCGAAAAAAACTTGGACTGACATCTGTCTCCTTCCCATAGGACTTGACTTCTTCATCACAGAAATCCCGCGCGAGGTGTTCACCTATTCAGAAACCGACCCCATGCACTTTGTCAGACCACGAGAGAAGATATATCCTTATCTTTTAGTGAACATTGGGTCTGGTGTTTCCATTCTGAAGGTTGATGGGCCACGATCGTACCAGCGAGTCGGTGGTACATCTTTAGGAGGCGGTACTTTATGGGGCCTCTTGTCGCTCTTGACTGGCGCCAAGAACTTTGACGACATGTTGGAGCAGGCCGGCCACGGAGACAATGCGAACGTGGACATGCTCGTTGGTGACATATATGGCACAGATTATGGCAAAATTGGCTTGAAGAGCACGACCATTGCCTCATCGTTTGGTAAAGTTTTCCGCGAAAAAGCCTTGGCTGAGGCGGCGGCCGAGGCAAAGAAGAAGTCACCGGGGGGCGACACCGGCCCAGTTCAACTGGGCTTCTCAGAGAGCGACATCTCGAGATCATTGCTGTATGCGATATCTAACAACATTGGACAAATCGCCTATCTGCAGTCTCAGATTCACAACGTGTCCGATATTTACTTTGGCGGTTCATTCATTCGTGGTCATCGTCAAACAATGAACACGTTGAGCTACGGCTTGAAGTTCTGGAGTAAAGGTGAGAAGCAGGCTTACTTCCTCAGACACGAAGGCTACTTGGGCGCCGTGGGTGCTTTCTTGAAGAGACAGCCCAAGAACTGGGGTCGCCGAAATAGTCTGGAAGGCATGGAAGAAATTCTTGAACTGAGGAAGAATTACAAGGCGAAGGAGTCTGCCGTATGAGAGACTCCCAAGACGGCATGCTTCCCCAGCATATGCGTCCGGATCTCCAAGAACCCGAATGGCTTGCGGCGTCATCCTTTTTGGCGATAAAAAGTCGGAGCAGGACAAGCTGTCGGGAATCACTGACAAAGGCGGATCAACGAGGGAGAAGGTGCGGGGGTGGAAGCATGACATTGTGTGAACATTGTCATTAGACTTGCATCGTTCAAGCCGCTACTTGTCCAGTGTACATATGAAAAGGGACAAGAAGCGAGCTGCGTTGGAGAAAACAGAGCCGTTTTGGCAACGGGCGTTGGGTCCTTTCATAGCAAACAGCATGGCCTCGGGGCACAGCGCACACTTGTATATAGAAGCGCACGGTATCTACAATAATAACCATGGTCAACCAAACCACGACTTCTTCTGTATCACATATTTCCATATCCTGCTCAAGTATCTCCAAGTCAGATTCTCCCCGCAGCCCGACTTCACCACCCTCGATCCCCCGAAAGCGCCAACCTTAAGCAAACGGTCCGCCGCCAGAACATCCGAGACATCCCACCCACGGGAATGCTCAATCAATCGCCCAAAACCACACAAAGTAGCTTTTACTCTTCTCGCAAATACCACCTTACCTCTCCCTTTTCAACCAATCACGCCCCCCAAGCAAGCTTCAATCAAATTCCAGTTGTTCGGTCGCGCCACGCCAACACGGAGCCCGCTATACCCGATCCTCCTCTAGGTTTTCCACAATGGGAAATTTCCCCCAAGCTAGAGCTCTTCCTGTCAAAAGTCTAATGATACTTCTTTGATGACTGGTATGTTTTTTGGGGAATGGGGGTATTTCAATGACTTTCTTTTGGCGCGGACACACCCTTTCTGTTTGAACAACAAAGGGCGATCGTGTCTAGCTTTTTATTTTTTCTTTCACTCTCTTCCTCTGCTGAGCTACGGTGCACATGCGACCTTGCGAATGTCCATTTTTCCAGATCACGAAGTAACGTCATCTACGATATTTTGAACGTGAAGGGGTTCAATTGGCTTTCATGTCCGAGGCATTATGAGGGTCATTGGGTTTGTGGCAGCCTTTTTGGTGGTGGTGAATGCTTGCGGGCCGGGTGAGTTGCTTTTCTCCCTCTCTTGGCTAAATCCATTCGATTTTGTGGCCTACTTTGAGATGCCACAGAGGGTGATTATGAGTACTGATTGTGTGTCCAGGCGACCAATACGGCGAGAACGAGTGCTGCGTCGACGTAGACGGCAGTCGGAGCTGCCAATCGCTTGCGGAGGTCGATTCTCGATGCGGTGAGTTCACTCACATTTTAATACGGTTGCTAATATGCATATCCTGTGCAAAGAACTGGTGGCTAATAAAGCTGTTGATAGCTTCGGGACCGGTGCGAGGAGTCTATATGAGCGTGTGTCCTTGCCAAGGGGGCATTGATTGCCAGGCGGGCATATGCGTTGAGGTATGACGCTGCGGAACGATTCGAGATGAGAAATATCGTTAACAATACAAGTGGTAGGACACTTGATAACAAAACGAAATTGGACGCCATGAGTGATGGAATCTTTGCGGAGGTGGACTATATTTTCGCTGGAGTCTATTGTTACAGGTACATTTTTTAAAATTATGACAATATTTTCCCGTACGCCGCTCTTGGGTGATTGTGCCGAGTTGTGTCAATAGGGTGCGCTGATCGTGATATGTTTGCATGCTGATTTGGGGCCTGAGTGCCTCTCTTCAAGGGCCAGTTGTTCCCCTGATTTATGGCAGAATTCGAGATGTGCTCAAGTTATGTGCATTGCCATCAACGCTTCGTCGATATGGCCACTCCGTGATGATAATAGTACAGTTCTTGTGTGATCGTGACGCTGCTGTGTGACGTCGTCATGAGCCGCAACATTCAGAAGCTACTCACTTCTTGGAAACACCTTCCTTCGAAGCATTCTCCTCTTTGCCCGACGGCTCAGGCTGCTGCATCCCCAACCTATCCAAGATCGAGCCCATCATCTTCTCCATCTCCTTCTCATCCTCCTCCGAGAAATTCCCAGGTCGACGAAGAGCAGCCTGTGTCCTCTCTCGCAGCTCTCTCAAATTGCAAAGGTCAAATGCCCACGCGATCCCGCCCGTCAGCATGATACCAAAGCTCATGACGTTGAGCGTTGCGAGGCCCAGAGCCTGTACGGCCATGAGGGAGCGCTCCCCCGAGTCGACCTTTTGCACGACCCTGTTTCCCGAGTAGAACTTTGGGAAGCTCTCCAGTTGGCGGCGCAGGACGGAACGGCGCGCTACGGCGATGGAGGCGGCCATGAAGCCCGCACCTGCGAAGAGCAGACCGAGCTGCTTGACTTGGCGTTGAAGCGGTGTCATGGGTGGCGAAGCATCTTGTGTTGATGGCGCCGCGGGGGGCGACGGTGCTGATGAGTCCGGCATCTGGGACATGGATGAGGGTGAGGCGTATGCCATGGAGAAGCTGAGAATGAGCTTGGCGGGTGAGCAGTGGAGAGGCGAGGACGGTCCAGTGAAGGAGTCCTGGCGCGAACTTGATAGGGTGAACTCGGTGGATAACCTGAGTGCGTGGTGATGCCGACTCTCGTGGTGCTGTCGCCGTCGGTTTGAAGCAGAGATGAACGGCGGCGCTGAGAAAAAGGTGTCGTTGCGAGATGGACTGTCGCGGCCGGTGATTGGTGCCTGCCCTGTTCGTTCTTGGTCTGCGGGTGAGCACCCCGCCAGGACGGCTGGGGCTCTCAACTCAAATCATATTCTTGGATGACTCAAATCGTCAACGGCATATCCTGGCTAAGATTATTGATATGATTCATTGTATGAAAAAGACTCAATTGCTTGTTGAAAGAAGACTTTTCAGGGCGAGAGGATAATTTTCTCTCGCTTTTTTTTTTCGTATTTGACTAGAAACATCATCATCGCTCGGCCGCCTTAAGACCCTCGTCAGGACCCATCACAGTCTTCCAAACTCACAATCTTACATATCAACAAGTGCGCACCTTTGGTGGCCATCCCATGCACGTATAAAAATGCCCAGAAACAAAGGACAGAAGCCATCAAAGCCAGTCGCCGCACCAGCTCAGCTATCCGCGCCGCCAAACTGGCCGCAATTCAAACCGCCTCTGCCAGTCGTCGATCTGGTTCCCGAGCTGCACCCCGCCACGCCCAAAATAGCCACCATCCTAGCCACCATCCCATTCTTCTTCCCCAAGAACCTATGTAGGGACTACGTGACATTTCTCAAGACTCTGCCTCTGCAGACGACGCCTGGGAAACCGAAGCGCGGTGAAGCTGTGCGGGTGAATGATCGGTTTCAGGTGGACGATCCGGCTTTCGCTGCGCGTCTGTGGGAAACGACTGGCCTTAAAGAGGCTTTGCTCGATAATGAGGATGTGAAGAATCTTTGGTGAGTCCGATGTTTCCTTCAAACATGCAGTAGATGAAGATGACTCAATCGATTGAGGAAAATGCTGATATGATTTATCAGGGGAGGTGAACCCGTTGGCTTAAATCCGAATATTCGAGTTTATCGATATTCAAAAGGCCAGTATTTCGATTGTCACTGTGAGTGAATTTCACATCACACTTAATCCGGTTTGCAGTTCCACTGATATCGTGCATTACCCAGACGACGAATCAAATAGCCTTACACTCCCTACCGAGCCGCCTACGCCTGTACGTACGACGTGGACGCTCCTTTTGTACCTCACCTCATCTACCGAAGGGTGCGTGGGGGGAGAAACTGTTTTCTATCCTCACGATAGGCAATTACCGTCAGAGGAAATAGCCGTGTCTCTGGAGACGGGCACGCTCCTGCTACATAAGCACGGAGATGACTGTCTGTTGGTGCGTGCCTGTGATGAATAACCTAAAAATAACTGAATGCTGATTATGTGGGTAGCATGAGGGACGGGAAGTTAAGGCCGGTGAGAAATGGGTTTTGCGAACAGATTTGTGTATCAAGCGGTAATGGAGCGATTGGACTGCGGGAAGTAAAGATGTTGTGGCATGCATTAGTCGTTAGACGTCTGACGTGCCCTTTGGTTGGAAACGCCATACCAAATACAAGTCTTTGCATATGGTGTATTCTATTCATGGCATCGGCAGATTGCTTCGCTATGAACTTTTTGTCGCCACAATTGTGCTGTGATGCGCCTTCCTGCACTCCAATGCAATTTAAGGCTGATACAAAAGACAAAGTTGTGACCAGCGATTGACGTCTTTTTGCGGTCAAAGCACGGCGTATTCCCGTAAAGTCCCTGAGAATCCGGGATCAAGGAACAATTTCCCGTCTGATGTCATCGAGACTGGCCACAAGTGGGCGACTCATATCATTAGTGACAGCTCAGGTGGGCTAAGCGGGCGGGAGGTGGATTAGCGAAAACCCCTCTACTCAGAACGAGACGAACATGGACATGGACAAGGGACGGTGAATTCGGAGATCTGTTCGATTCGATTTGGTGACGACGACCTCGAGAGTGAAACTCTCCTAGGCCAGCGCATCGGAGGCCGTTGATGAAAGGCAGTGTCAGCTCTCAGGTGTTTAGCAAAGTTCCTCTGTCCCCGACAATCTATTATCCGGCGCCTTCTCCTGGTGGTTCTCTCCTTGAACATGTAAGGGTTCCAATCCCGTGAACAAACGCTGGTATCGCAGCCATTGGTGCACGGGATAGGACTCAGCCACAACGCATATGCCCGAAAAGCATCAACGGGTTCCAATCAAAACGAGGCAATCGCACAAACCCCAAAGAGGCAGCCCGATCGCTGGTGATTTTTTGTCGCCCAGGCTTTCGTCATTCGACGCGTTGTATTGAGATAGGGTGGACGTGCTATGACGAAATTCAGAGTTCAAGAACAGTGAACCATCCAGGAAGGGCATGTAAGGAAGGCAGTTGCCAATGATTGCGAGGGGCGCTCAAACAGCATGATCTGATGAAATTCATCAGGTCCTGCATTTGCACGCACAGGACCCGGATCCTGTAGGAGATAGAAACCCATCCTTCGTCTATGCGCCTGGGCTGGACCTGGGGCGACGATGAGCCAATGGCGGCGGGAACGGAGCATGGCTCCCCTTTGGGCGTCTTTTTGGGCTGCCATCGTGTGGTTGGCTGGAGTCGACGGGTTCCTGCCGGTTGCCGCTGCAGGTACCAGCCCAACTATTGACGGGGTTCAAGGGCGTGCGACCAGCGACGAGAGTGAAGGGGCCGAGTATATGCGCCAGGTGCACCAGACACAGCTGCTGACTTGATGTCTATTGTAGCTGCATGTCACCGTTCGGCGGCCAAGAAACTACCCGCCGTGTCCCAAGAGGAACCCGCCAGCTCCAGTCAAGTCGGGACGCCTGGGGTCGGCTGTGGCTCGGCTGACAGCATCTTTCCATGATGACCGGTCCAGAGTGCCAGAGTCAGTCCACGACTGTCGCCTGGGCGCACCGCACGCGCATTTGATTCCAGAGTCTCAGATGTGGCCCTGCTATGCCTGCCTCGCGGTCGCGGTCGCACTCCTCCGAGCAATATGCTCTTCTAGAGCGATGGATAATAGAGAAGATTGCGCTGCGATTGTCTTCTTAGGTACAGAAGTTGGAGGCCGCCTTTCCTCGACATGTCGGCATGCTCATGGTGCCCGCCCAGTTCTGCCCATCTCGTCAACTGGTCTTCTCCGGCAATGGCAGGTGCGCTAGAAGCAGCACCCATGACCCTGCACCTTCCACCGCGGCAGTAATAGTGAGCTTCGGTGGATGGGTCTGGCAGCGGCCACCATCGATGCTGCCCCCGCTGCTGGGCCCAGGGCGCTAGAAACGAGACTAGCGCCCCCAACTGCCCCGAATGATGGGCAAGACCAAACCCGTTGCAGCCACATGCGCATCGCTTGACATTTTTTGCTTCAAACCCCACACAAGACGCCATCCCACGCCATCACCCACCACCGCCGTCACAAGGCCACCTCTCGCTCTCGAGCGCATTTGCGGACTGCCAGACACCGCTCCACGGGTCCGATGCTCCATCATCTGTGACCCTGCCGGCACTGAGTCTTGCTACTACTATTATTGCTGCTGTGGGACACACGACCTGCCTCTGTCTGCCTGGGGCATGTTCATGCTGCCGCCCGGTCCCGCCTTGACCCGGCAAGCCTCCCAAGTGCTGTCTGTCACAAAAACAACCACAACCCAGCTCGGCCCTCTTTGGCTTTCTTTTGTCGCCCCTCTGACAGCTCCCCTTCATACTTCACTATTCAGCAGCCCTTCCTTCGTGCCTAGCGATTGCTTGCTCGCCCGTCACGGCAGCTTTGACGTTCTTTTTGCACCTCTGGTGAGCTTTCGCCGGCTCTGCGCGCACGCCGGCTCACCTGCGTCCACCATCGAAACTGTCGATCCCTTGCGCCGCAAGCCGAAACACCTCCGGTCCCCAAATCGACGACCGACCGTGGTACTGCCGCCTACGTCGTCACAAGTTGCTACCGATTCACCAATCCTCGGTAGCCATTCTCGAAACGAAGACAGGCGAGATTACAACATCACCAGCTTGTTTTTTTTTCCTTTTTTCTTGTTCTCTTCTGACGCTATTCACTTGCGGAAGGCCAGGATTGGCTGTCTTCGGTGTCAGTCTTGCTTTCCCTTGGCGCTGTTGATATTTGTGCGAGGCTCGCCCTTGTCTCGGATATGTGGTGTGCTGTGCCGTTCCCTCTTCGCAGACTACGTACGAAATATTGAAAATTACAACAATCCTTCTGCTGCTGGTTCAATTTAGGCAAGGTAGCGCATAACGCATTAAATTCCGCCGGGCCACCTGAGAGCGCGAGCTTGGTATGGCTTACCAAGGAGGATACGGTGGCGGTGTCGGTTCACAGCGTCCGTATGCTGGTCCAGCGGCGCAACGACCCATGGCTCGAGGAGGATATGGCGACACTCAAGCACAACAGCAGTACAATGGCAGGCAACCTTACACCGATTATAACGACGGGTACGGGTATGACAATCAAGCCGGAGCGTATGGAGATGTCGGAGGGCAGCAGTACCAGGACCACTATGGCTCAAATTCCGGTATGAGAGGCGGACCAGGGCCAGGCTACGCACGCGGAGGAGGAAGAGGAGGAGGAGGAGGCGGCCCTATCCCACGACCGGGAACTACTGATGGCGTCCGTGGAGGACACTATCCCCCTCGCGGCGGAGGCCCAGGGCTGCCTCGAGGGATGCCACCAAGGGGAGGTGCTCACGGCGGCCGAGGAGGTCGACCAGAGCAATATAGCCCGGTTGACTACAGCGGTAAGATGTTCATAGTTTTCCGCGCTCTTACCCTTCTTGGCTCTTCTCTAGTGAAAGATACAATCTGGCCGCTAACATACTTGATGATGCAGGACGCCGACCTCCTTCAAATCAACTTGATGCGGCTTATGGCGGTTATGACCAAGACCATCAACTGGCGGGCCAAATGTCCGGGATGGATTTGAATGCGCAACGATCAAGAGGCCCCCCTGATGGCAGGCCAAACTACGACACACCGCGCGGCCAAGAAGATTACGGACGGCCTACTAATAATGGAGGGAGAGGTTATCCCGGATATGATGGATCTCGGCAGGGGAGGCCTGCTGGACAGGCTGGAGTTGATAATTGTGCGGGTTATGACGATGGCTATGGCGGTGGTCCGCAAAGCCCGATGAGGAATGACTTTGGCCCTCCCAGCAGAAGTATGACGATGCCCATGAATGACCCTGGCGCATCTATGAATATGCCACCCCCGCGACGCGTTGGCACAGCACCATTCAATGGGGCTGGTGAGGCCGGCGGCGTGCCTCCGCGACCGTCAACTGCAGGTGGCTACCGTCCTCCACCTCAAAGAATATATCCCCCGAGCAAGCAGGGCGTGTCTCAGGGACAATACGGCGGCGGTGGAGAGTATTATGATCGGGGACATGGGAACTTGTCAGGACATCTTGGACAGGGCGCAGCTCACGCGCCCTCAGCGGATGATGTTGTCGATTCTTATTATGACAGCCCCAGAGTGAGCGGCTCAGATCAGCAACAAAATGCCTATGGAGGTCAATCGGGGAGATCGAGCTATCCAGACTTTGATTCTTCGTCAGCAGAGAAAGGACGTCGATCTTATGAACAACCGTTCCGTCCTCCGATGGAGCAACCACAGCCCGGTGCTCATGGAACACCGAGATTGCATCACGCCAAATCCGAAGCCAATTTTCACGAACCTCAGGCGGCTGTTTTCGAGATGGCTGGTGATATTCCATCTATGCCTCCAGTGCCGCAAGTGAAGCCCTACCGGCCAGACTTTAACCAGGGATACGGAGAAGCGCCATCAGGGTACGATCAGCTGCCTCCTCGGGGCCCTAGTGCGCCCCCTGGCCCAACTCAGGATCCTCGGCGAGGTGGTTTTGACGATGCTTCGAGCATTGGAAGGCACACTGCGGCACCATCTGTCTCTACGAATCCAGACTCCCTCCTGTCACATCCCATCCCTGTCCGCCCAGGGTTGATGCCAGACTCGATGGTCAATATGAACGACCGTCCTCCGCCGGTGCGGAACTACGGGGCCGTGATGCAGCCGCAACAGCCGCAGCAATATGCCCAGGTGCAACATCATCAGCAGCAGCAGCAACACTACCAACAGCCTCCGCCTGCTCGAACGGCGTACCCGCCTGTAGAGGTTGGGCTCATTGAGGAGCCGGTGACATCACAGCAGCTAGAGCGCCTGCGTATGGCGATCAAAGTCAATGCCAACGACCAAGAATCAGCTTTGAAATTGGCCAAGAAACTGGTCGAAGCTGCGGACCATCTGGCACCCAAACTTCCCGACCCTAAACAGCGGTTGCGTGCTCGGGAGCCGTATCTCATGGACGCACACAAGGTCCTCAAGAAGCTTTCCAATGCTCAGAATCAAGAGGCCATGTACACTCTGGCGGACAGTCTTGGAAAAGGGCTATTCGGAAACGAACCCAATAACAAAGAGGCGTTTACGTTATATCAATCCGCGGCAAAACTGGGCCATGCTCAAGCGGCCTATCGGACCGCCGTATGTTGCGAGATTGGACACGAGGACGGCGGCGGTACTCGCAAAGACCCTCTCAAGGCAATGCAGTGGTACAAGCGAGCTGCCACGTTGGGCGACCCCCCAGCCATGTATAAGGTGGGTATGATTCTCCTGAAGGGGCTGCTGGGTCAGGCAAGGAATCCGCGTGAGGCTGTGGGCTGGTTGAAACGCGCAGCGGAAAGAGCAGATAGAGAGAACCCCCATGCTTTGCATGAGCTCGGGCTGTTGTATGAGTCGGCGCAACCGAACGATGCCATCATTCGTGATGATCGATACGCGTTGGAGCTTTTCCAACAGGCATCAGCTCTAGGCTACAAGTTCTCGCAGTTCCGTCTCGGTCTCGCGTATGAGCACGGCCAGCTAGGTGTGGAAAGAGACCATAGGCAGTCCATCTACTGGTATTCCCAAGCAGCTCAACAGGAGGAGCACCAGTCTGAGTTGGCACTTAGCGGGTGGTATCTTACCGGGAGTCCTGATGTATTGAACCAGAGCGACACAGAAGCATATCTCTGGGCCAGGAAAGCAGCTGTTGCTGGGCTAGCCAAGGCCGAATATGCGATGGGGTACTTCACTGAAGTAGGCATAGGCGTCCCCGCCAACTTGGAGGATGCCAAGAGGTGGTATTGGAGAGCCGCAGGTAAGCATAAGCCACGAGGTCTTGACTGCCTTCACTCTTCTGTTGACTGACAATTGCGATAGCCCAGGATTTTCCCAAGGCACGCGAACGCTTGGAGGACCTTAAGCGCACAGGCAAGAGCGGCCCGGCAAGACCAAGAGAGCGCATATCGCGCAGCCGGATCGAGAGACAGCAGCAAGACGGCGACTGTACCATAATGGTGAGCTGGGTAGGTACAATACAAACTGGTATTTTGCCTCTTTAAGAGGAACGACATTATAGGGCAGCGGAGTTCAAGGTGCCATATCAACAAAAGGATAGATGCATACCTAAAAAGAAATCATGGCTTTTTTGTATTCGTTTTGGAACACACGGTCAAAGTATGGCAGGCTTGCCAAGGTACGCGTGGACGAGACGATGACACGTGGAAAGCGGTCAGGATCATCCATTCAATACCTAGGTAATTTAGTAGGTGTATGAGTAGGATGAATAAAATAGGCTTTACTATTTCATGCATGGTTTTATTTACTACGATGGTCGACGGACGTCGATTCGGACATGGAATTGGAGCAATCAGTTACACTCCGACAAATAAAATCAGAAAACTTTCCGAAACCTCTGCTTCTAAAACATGTAAAATACAATAACTGCCCTGTTATACAAACACATCTATGCCTTGTCAACACCCCGATTCCCAACGGATCAATCTATGACTTTCCACTCCCAAATAATCCTCCAAAAACAGAGGAACCGCCGCCACCACCTCCTCCTCCTCTCCCCCCATGCCTCCTCGCCTCATTCCTAATCCACTCCACAAGAAATTGCCTATCAGCCAACTTCTTCCCATCAACAACCTTCGTCGCGGCCTGCGCCTCGCCGCCATCGAAGCTCAAGAGCGTGGGAATCGAAGTAATCATGTACGTCATTGCTAGGTTTTCCGAGTACGACGAGCTGCTCATGATATCGGGGCTGTCAAACTCGACGGGCGCGAAAGCGACGCCGCCCTCTTGCTCGCCGACGCCGGACTCGACGAGCGATTGAATCAGTGGGAGGACGTGTCGACATGTAGGACACCAGGAGGCGGTCCAGAGCGTTAGGAGAGGGGTGCGGGAGGATGTGGACAGGGAGAGGTACGTTGTGAAGGAGTCGGGGTTGCGGATACTGTTATTATGTGAGCAATTGGGGGGGTCATCGTCAGTCGTGGTTGGAGGTTGAGGATGGAGGACGTACGGGTTGTGTATTTGGTTTTTTATCTGTCGCGGCGTGGTGGATTGGAAGGCGCGGCTGAATGAGGTGGCATTGTGGCGAGGTGGGGAGATGAATTTGTTCTTGAGGATGGGGAGGGAGGAGTGTGAAGCGAGGTTGGCGGTGAGGGGGCGCATGGTGAGTTGTGACGGCGCAATTGGTGATGTTGGTGATGATGGGTGATGGTTGAGCTGTGGTTGATTTTTGGGAGAGCATGTGCTGATGACGTCGTGGGTTTGGGGGTGGACGGTTCTGGGGAATTTGTGGGGATTGTGGTCAGCTTTCGTAAGGCTGGGCAAGTTACAGGACACCAAAGCACAAGGTATGCGGTGGCATGGTCTGGGATACAGTCTGATCCGGTTGTAATGTGTGTGATAGAATGGCCGTGCCGATAATTTGATTATCGATATCTTTCCTAACGCGCATGATAGCACAAAAGATGTTTTAACGCCTCAATGCTTCGCCTCATCTGTCAATGTGCACTAAAGAATCGACGATTCGCGTCCTCCCCAATTTGCGCCTAGCAGACGGTGCCCGTTACACAAATCTAGCTGATCGCCATCCTGGGTCCAGCGCGCATTTAAGCATAGTTACAGAAATCAGTGGAGCAGCTTGTTGTCCGCAGATCACTGTGATAACCAGTCGCACAACAGCGGGCATTCCCCGTTTGTCAGGCTTGCAATTCTCAGATAGATCAGCTTCACGAGTTGTGCATGCCGCCTTTAGCGCCATTGACATTGGTTCTCGTAGAAACGTGGCTACCGGACCCCCGGAAGTGGTTCAGAGTACTGTCCAGGTGACATTTTTTTGGTGTGAAAATGGGAAGCATCTGCAGTGTGGCCTGCGCTCATGTGCATTGCCTGGGTTGTACAAGATGTTGGATGGCGTCAGATTGCCGAACGGTTGGCGCATGCCAAGAGACACAGTCTGCTCTTGGCAGCGCATCATCCTAAGGTCGCTATTCCCGGCGATGTATATAAATTCTCCGCACTTGGCGGGTTGCTTTGTGGAAGTTTTTCATGTTTGAAAATTGTCGGCCCGCCAGCTCACACGGAAACGGCTCGAATGGATTGTCGATATGAGAGATGTCGTATCGCACCGTTCCCGTAGCGTCCTGTGCCGCATCGTGGTGTGGATGGGCGTACCACGGGACATGAAAATGTCTGTGGGTGGATCGACAAGACTATTCGGGCGGCATACGGATACGTACAAACGGGCTAACAGCCAGCATTCAAAGGCTTCATGTCCGCCTTCAGAGTTGGAATCGAAGAAGCAGAGCCAGTGGGAGTGTAAAAAAATAGTATATCGAGACAAGGTGACAAGACAAGAAAAGCAAACCAAACCAAAGCTCGGCCTGGAACCCCGACGGAGGCTGTTTTGGATAGTGTTTTGTTTTGCTCAGTTGGAGCAAGCACATTCCACCAGGGCTTCAACGTTGACCGCTTCCCCCATCCAAGTCAACAATGAGCGCTCGACATCCCCCCGCGGCAGCCAGCCAGATCCACTGTTGTCGACTCACGAGATCATCACACCAGAGTCCAGCGGACTACAACTGACCTGCCGTGAGCATCGAATCCTGCCGCGCTAGAGCAGGCGGCTGCTCCATCTCGCAGCACTCATCTCCCACTGCCATGTCGATGCCCACGCCACCGCGTAACGTCTGCATGTCCCCTGCTCTTGCATCAGCACCAGCGTTGACATCCGCATTGTGTCAAGCATATGCGTCGTCTCAAGACATTTATACTCAACGCTCTCCAACCTCGGAACCTAGATATCACGACTTCATTCCTCGCATCCTCAGACCCTCTGCTACTCATCTATCCCACCGAATCAACCCAGAGCATGCCAGCTCTGCTCTAGGCCCTTCTTTCCGCCTTCTGTTCCACAAACACCATGTCTGGACCCTGAATGTTGCCCGTTGTTTCTCATCTCCTGATACATCTCGGCATCCCTAGAACATTTCCTCCGACCTAGATGCCGGTGATCCGGCCCTGTTGCATCTCTTCCCCTATCATCGTCTATAATCTGCATCAGTTCGAGTAAAGTCTCCTCCGCAGCATAGCCTCCGCAAGGTTTCCATCTTTACGACGCATACGAAATCACGCTTTCCGGCGATTTGTGTTTGCTTATTGATTCATGATTCTGGAAACATTGTTTGCGCACATTACAGTCCATTGGGTCTCCGCGATCTGCTATCGATCAAACAGCAACAACATTAATGCTTCCTCAAATTACCACTAGAATCAGCACCGATGTCGTCCTCGTCTGAGGAACCCAAGGCCACCGCTTCCCGCTGGAAAATCGGCCGGCTTTTCAAGTCTCACACCGACAAGAATAACCAGCAGGAGAAGCGGTCGCCAGGTCACTCGAAGTGGAGTTTCGGAGTATTGAACGATACACAGACTGTGGAAGTCCCAGGTAAGACCACTTGCAATCCATACACGCTGTGTAGCATGCTTGTGTTTAGACAAAGAGCTAATGCTGAGTCCCCCAGGGTCTGTCCTTCTTCTCGCTGCTAATCGCAATGAGCCTCTTGGTCTGCGTAATGTACATGCAAGAACATCTCATTCATCCATCCCGGCGGGTTTCCTGGTTGATATTCCCTTGACACCTGGCGGGACTCGCTCAGTCTCACAAACGCCTCCCAGTACTCTGAAGCCTCCCGCGCCAGATGAAGGAAAGAAGAAAACAGAGGATGGCACCATCATCTTGGAACCTCAGCCTGAGGACTCACAGAACGATCCCCTCAATTGGCCTAATTGGCGACGAGACACTGCGTTGTTATCTTTGGGCTTCTATTGTATGATTGGTGGTGGTATTACGTCCTTGATGGCGGCTGGATTTACCAATATCGCTCATGATCTCGATGTCAGCGTCGAAACCGTATCCTTGACAGTCGGTCTCTACATGATGGGCCTTGGACTCGGTTCGGTCGTGGCATCGCCAACCGCCATTCTATTTGGCAAGAGACCTGTCTACCTTGCTAGTGTCATACTGTTCATTGCAACATGTGTATGGGCAGGCTACTCTTCCAGCTTCTCGTCGTTTTTAGCTGCCAGAGTCTTCCAAGGTGTTGCCGTTAGTCCTGTGGAGTGCTTGCCATCGGCGACTATTGCTGAGATCTTCTTCCTCCACGAACGAGCTTATCGCATTGGAATCTACACATTGCTGTTGCTCGGTGGCAAGAATTTGATCCCTCTCGTTAGTGCCGCCATCATTGGTCGCTTTGGATGGCGTTGGGTGTTCTTGTGAGTTTTCTGCTTCCTTTCTCCAGCATTCATCTCCTAAACCATAAGTCAAAAATGTCTGACTTCCTCCTTTTTCTTTTTAGCATTGTTGCCATGGTTGCCGGTCTGGGCTTTGTGCTCCTGTTTCTGTTCGTTCCTGAGACCTTCTGGGATCGCACACCAACCAGGAAATCGTCTTCGCGTCCCGGATTCCTTCGACGACTTTCTTCTCTAAGGAACGTGCACAGTCAGCGGCACTCCATACAAGCTGAGAGAATTCCCAAAACTCCCGATGGACAACAATCTCCCGATGCTGCGACACGTCACAGAAACTTTCATGTCGGCTTCGCTCCTGAACAGTCGTCTGATGGAAATGGCAAACATCAAGACCAAGATGGTGACACTGCCACGGGTGTCGCAACTCCACCGGCAGCACATCTTACTCAGACGACGTCGAATCGCCATGTGGGCTTCGCAGAGAATCTCGCAACAGGAAATTCAGGGGCACAGGGCCCAGCGACCGCACCAGACAACGTACACGATATGACGCCTGCGATCGTTGTGTCCCCATCAGCTGAAAATTCCGGAGAGATCGCAAAAGCTGTGGCCGCTGCCTTGGATACGAATGTCCCTCTGGTGCATGTGCCAGATGAACATCCCGATACTCATGCTATCAGCCCTGTCAACAGTCCCACTCAAACATCGCGGGTCAACATTTCTCAGGCCAACGATGGGAACGGCGGACACTCGTCTTACAGTCATAGTGCCACGGGTAGCCATACCAACATGCAGTACTTCACCGATGGTCCTAATCTGGATAATGAAAGAATTTCCGCATCTGCACTAAGAAGCCCTCCCAAAGTTCAGGCTTACACGCATAACTTACGACATCTACCAGCTCGCACATTTACTCAGCAACTGAAGCCATACCACGGCCGCTTGAACAGCGATAGGTGGCTTAAGGTTATGATCCGACCATTTATTCTCTTCTCATATCCTGCTGTTTTGTGGTCTGCCGCCGTGTACGCATGCTCGATCGGATGGCTCATTGTCATATCAGAAACAATGGCTATAATATACCGTGATCCCACCATCTACAACTTCGATGCGCTTCAGACTGGTCTCGTGTACATATCGCCTTTTATTGGAGGAGTGCTTGGCACAGGTGTGGCAGGCAAGATTAGTGATATCATCGTGCGGGCCATGTCTCGACGCAATGGCGGCTTATACAAACCAGAGTTTCGACTCGTCATGGCTATTCCCATCATGATTACTACTTGTGTTGGGCTGATGGGCTTTGGCTGGTCGGCCGAGGTTAAAGACCACTGGATCGTTCCTACAGTCTTCTTTGGTATTCTTTCGTTTGGGTGCTCTTTGGGCTCAACCACCGCTATTACATTCTGTGTTGACAGCTACCGCCAGTATGCGGGGGAGGCACTTGTAACACTCAATTTCTCAAAGAACGTGTTGCATGGACTGATTTTTAGTCTTTTTGTATCGCATTGGATGACGGATGACGGTCCCAAGACGGTGTACATTTGGCTGGGGATCATCCAGCTCATTCTTCAACTGACGACAATCCCTCTTTTCATCTTTGGCAAGAGGGCTCGTATGTGGACGGTGAGGAAGAATTTGATGGAGAAGTTTTGATCATGCTATGAGCGCTTGGAGGTGTCTGGCGATGAGGCGGACTGGAAATTGATGGCACGCTGTAAATCAAGGAGCGTTGGGTTAGATTGGTCACTTTGAATGATGCTTTGCGTCACGTTGGTCTTTGTCTTGGTCTGTCAGGGTTTGGTACAAGTTTCTGGCGTTTTGTGTTTGTTTATAATGGGTGGCATTGCATGTTAAGAGTCTGATGGAAGTGTCGGCGAGACATAACGTACGTATTGGTATTTTGAGCATTTATACAATGTGTTTCGAAACCATAATGCTGTGAAGTGGTAAATGTTCCGTTGCGTCGAGGGATATGCAGACCATCCAGGTGGTCCAAGTGCCCCACCACAACGTAGTCACAGACAGCATCGCGCATCGCAGTAGATCTGCAAAGTTTGAGTATTTATTCATCTTATACACGGCCACGAATTGAAGCCCCAACACATCCACGGCGTCTTTCACTACGTCGACTTCGTTCTCGCCCAAATTGTATTTGTAATTTTTTTTATTTTTTTACCTTTTCTTTAGTATTTCAGCTCATCTCAGACTCAATGGCATCCAAGATCCCGCCCCTTCTAGAACCGCATCTCTCTCTGCCCCCGGAATACAGCCTCATCGTGCAGACGAGCGTCCTTGGCGCGAGCGGCAACTGGCTTGTTCTGCGATGGCTGTATAGTTTGCTCAAGGGGGATGAGGGCGGCGAGACGGGGGTTGTGCTGTGTAGTTTTTTGAGGGATGGGGCGTTTTGGCGGGAGGGGAGTTTGAGGATGGTATGTCCTCTACCCTTTTCATTTTTTGTTTGATTTCAGCTTTCCTTCGTTGTCTGTGGGTTCTTTTGTACTCCCTCTCTTGAGCAGTTGGTGTTTTGTTTTGTCATATGTTTTGTAGCGGTGTATTTATCACCTATTGATCTGCTTCTTTTCCTCCACCAATGTTCATCTCCATGGTTCCCTTATTTCATTTTTCTTCGACTTCTTGTTATCATCTTCTCAATCCCATGTGACTCTCTTGTCATCCTTTTCAAACTTCAATCTTTCTCTTGTATTTATCATAGAAATTTCTTTGGATCTCGTCTTTGAGTTCACGCAGCCAAGCTAACATAACAACCCAGGCCCTCGACCTAGATGCCCTCCACAAAAACAAACGCTTCACATTCGTAGACGGACTAACAGGGCTGTTCATGCCAGACGCACAGCCCGCCACTGGTGCGGACAAGGACCACGTCCTCCGCGGTGGTGCCGTTGACGATGTCAGGAAGGGACTGGAGAAGGCGATTGAGCAAGTATCGAGTGAGGGGAGGAAAGTTGTGTTGGTGCTCGATGGGATGGACACGTGGTTGGCGATGGGGGAGATGGGATCTGTGGATGTGACGAATATGCTCTTGGGACTGCGGGAGGTACGTTGACTTGATATTTCCGCATTTTCTATCTTCACCTCTTTTGCTATGGGAGGTAGTGTCCTTAAGAGACAATCTAACACACACTAGAAAGTCCACAGCACAATCATGACCCTCTCGGCGGATGACCCTCTCATTCACGCGCAGAACACGACGCTGGAGAAGGAGCACGCGGCGCTGGTGCTGTCCCTTGCGCATGAGGCGAGGAAGGTTATGGCGCTGCGGCTGTTGGATACGGGGACGGCGAGGGACGTTAGTGGTGTGGTGAGGATCACGGGCGGTGGGAAGGGCGAGGGGGCAAGGAATGAGGAGTTTTTGTATTATGTTTCTGGGGATGGAGGGGTGAAGGTTTTTGAGAGGGGGACGTGATGGGTTTGTGTGGTCAGGTGTTGTTTATAAAGGTGATGGTGATGCTTTATGATATATTCTGGTATTATGTGTATTGTGATGAGGATACTGGAGCTGGGTCGTAGA
>AFRD01000315.1:0-40501 GCA_000222875.2 Periglandula ipomoeae IasaF13
ATCCTTCACCCACACCATCGCCTACCACCCTTTTCTTCAACATCACCACAAAATAGTGTTCGAGAGCTTGGCGCCTGGACCCACGGCATTCTCACGTGTTGCGCACTTTGGTTCAACGTTGGCAAATTTCTATAATCCCACTCAACACCCTGTTCGCATCATTGCTCTCTCATGATCCTGATCAGTCGACAACTTCGGTTTCGGTTGCTGTCAGCGTAATCGGCTCGGCGACGGCGACGTTTCTGACGAATAGACCTTGTTTCCCGCCAGAGGCTTGGTGTTACGCTGTGAGGTCTGTCCGCAGTCGGGAACGGGTCGCACAGTGTAGCGCCAACCAGGCAGTCCAAGCACTCTCGAATACTTTCACCCTGGGACAAACTTAGACTTGAACAGACTTTGCAGTTCAAACGACGCCACCATCGATTGCGCAGATTTGGGTGACATGACCACACACTCCACGACCAACAATGGCCGCGATAGTCGCCACGATGAATTCGGCTCGACGCATTTGCCCTTTCGCCCCCAACCAGGCTCGCCTACGTTGACGAACCCCGACATGATTCTACCAGACTACGATGAACCTGAGCCTCTCGAAGATCAATCCCATTCGCCTTTGGTCATGTGGAACAATGCGCAACCCACCGATGCCTTCCATGACTTCTCGTCAACTGGCTACATCGCTGGACCACTGACTCCGAACACGCCTATAATTTATGGCAATGGCACTATGCTTTCTGATATAGGCGAGGTCACCGAGGCTGAGAGCACAGCCGGCAGCCAGCCAAGTCGCAATTCGTCTCGATTGTCTGGCACAGGCCAAGGCACAGGAGGCAGCGGTACGCCTTTGCGATCGTCACCGACGATGGGCAAGAAGACTTTGAAGAAGCGCCCAAATATGACGAAGCGCGAACGTCGGCTATCCATCGAATCTACGAGTACAGTCCAAACCGTCGAAGCCCCAGATGGGACCTTCGGTGACTTTGACGACTCAGTCAGTGTAGATGATAGCAACTTTCAAGGCGATGACGAAGAAAGCCTTGCGAGTGAATTTGTGGATGAGAAGTCCGTGCAAACCCGCGGTGCTGCTATTCAATCGTCTGAACAGGCGCTGAATGATGATAGTTTATCTACCAGCTCGATCAGTAAAAGAGCCGAACAGATTCTAGCCAACGCCAAGCGTCGCCTGACGGTACGTCAATTCGTAACTCCATTCAAGTATCTTGTTTTTTTTTGTGAAGAGGAATGCGTTTCACTAATCAACCGGCAGGCCATGGAAGGAAATTTAAACAGAGCGCGAACTTTTAGCTACTCCTCTGTTTCAGACGGGTCGACGCCATCTCCAAGCGGCATTCGATCCAATAGCTTGACAAATGGTAGAGGACCGTCTACCGCTCCCAGTCATTCGAGAAACGTGAGCGACCATGGCTTCCAAGGAGGCATGCGAACAGCCATGCTCCCCCAACGATCGGTCAGTGCTCTCGGCGCCGCTGGCGGGTATCGTCAGCAATTGCCGTTATCTAGAAGTGCTGATGCTTTGAGGGTGAAAAGTAATTTCGGATCTCTGCGATCACCTCTGTATTCGATTGACTCAACACTGGAATCTCTTGATGAAAACGATGACTTGGAAGATGAGACACCGAGCCGCTCAAGTAGCCGACTACAGAGTCTTGCGAGCCCAACTTTTAGTTCCTACGGAGACGCAGGCTTGACAAGATCTGCCTCGGCTGCTCAAATGCGCGATTTGCAAGATCAGATGCAGGGCCTGAAGGGCAAGATCTCAAGTCTCAGGGAACAAGCAAAGCAAGACAGCATGAAAAGACGCAGTCTGCAGAGCTTGAGGGCTCTAAGTCCTTTCACCAATGCTGGTCATGACCAAGGATTTGCGAGCCCGAAAACTACATCATCTCCTGAGTCCGGGACCTTTTTGCCCGGCAGTCCATTGAATGGAACTCCGTTGAGCCTGGAAAACCAAATGATTCAGAGCGAAAAGCCAGACGAACAATTGCCAACCAATGACTTACAAGCAGGATTAGTCACGACTCGAACCCAACAACCCCATGAATCGCATACACTCGACATTGAGGAAGAGACGCCTTATTTGAATGGTGAAGACCAAAATGAACGGCGGCAACATGATGAGGAGGATGCGGATGTCAAAGACCACCTGTTGGCATCCTATGGCAACAATGTCAACCACGAGGAAGGTAAAGAGGTTGGAGAGGCTTTCGAAGACGATATCAGCGAAAGCGGGGAGTCCCTCTACCACGACACCCACCAAGAACCAGCGGATATATCTCACGAGGACCGTGAAGACGCGTTCGATTATGAACATTTCTTCTTACATTCAGCAATGGGAACACTTAGCAGGCAAGGAATGGGTAGAAGCGGCAGCTTCAGCAGCGACGGTTCAGGGGATTCAGTCGAAACCACACGCGGTCCAGCAACAACTTATGCGCGACGCCCCAGTATCGATACCATGACCTCGGTTGACAGTTTTGCTACAGCAAGAGAGCAAAGGACCGAATCTCGCAGCTCAACAGCCCAATCGTCCCGGATTGACGATGGCTTTGAGGGACCATCTTATCAAGAGGAGGACGACAGCTCGTCAACGACCACAAAACGTTCGACTTTTGGCGGTTTCAGTCATAATAGCGGCAGTGGTAGCGACTCAACAGGACGTTCCCAGAGGCATGACCGCCATAATTCAGTCATACACAGATCCTTCAGCTCCAGCACGGATACCACGCTTCACAGACCGTCGGTTTCCTCCTTCGAGTCCACCGGTACCAACAGAAGCTTCCCCCTTGTCAACAAGGTCAGGCTGAATGGAGGAGTTTTGACGCCAAGCGGCTCGCCAGATCACCAGCTCAAGCAAGTTGCGGAATCTTTGATGAACGAGACTGCCAGCATCTGCGACAAGGACAGCGCGGGGAGTGGCCCCAATTCCCCGGCTATAGACGTTGTCCAGGGAGGACCACCTGCTCAACGAGCAGGTGGTAGCGAGCTTGGGACGATGTGTGCTGGGGCTCAGTGAAGCGACTCGCCAGGGTACAGGGAACCACGAGCACTACAGGAAGAGAATCGAGGCTGCACGAAAACTACTTGAGAACGTTGGCGACCGAACATCCTTCAATTCCAACTCGTAATACACCTAATGCATCTTCAACGACACTGATGAAAAGTCTTTTGAATTATAAGGAGTTGGTCGGAGCTGGTCCAGTCGCGGTTACAACAGGCAGCTGGTAGGTGGAGGCATGAGTACTTCAAGGAATCGGGTGATGCATCAATCAGCTTTCATCCTTGGCCATAATCTTTTATATTTCTTTTTGTCAAACCTATATCTTCGATACCCTTTTTGAATTTGTGGTCCAACTGGGACTGGATGCTTTGCAATAGAAAACGAAATAGAGCGGCAATTATATCGGTATTATTATTCATTATGACGTGGTACGCCGGGCCACATGGAGTTAAGAACACGTTTCAAACAGAAACCCATGCGCGCGTTCCCTTTGCTTGAACACTCACGTGGGGTGATGTTTGTTTAGAATAAATTGCGTATTTTGCTCACCGTCTCCTCTTGAAACAACTCCCCAACGTTCCTTCGCAGCCTGGCGCGACGGACCAAAGCACGCGTGGTGTTGATGCTCATCTCACGCTAAAATACCACAATCACACGAGCTCCAGCACATGCTCGAGAAGCCCACCTGGCGGCCCTTCTTCCCGCCAAAACAACAGCCAACCAGACCACAACACCGGCCCCCGCTAGCGTCGAAATCACCCACTCCGTTCGTTATCGATTCCCACGTCGCGTTATCACAAGGGTCCTTCTCGATAAACCAACGATAATCAGCCCGAAAAAAAAGTTGTTAAACAACACACACCGACACTTATACTCCCCCACGAAAAAACTGTCGCGTTCACAATATCCGGTGATATCTACAATTCGAATCCATAGTCATGGCGTCATTAACATGGCGTCTCCTTACGGAGCTACTCCCCCCCGACCTCGCGGCCTCAGTGCGTCAACACCTCCTCAACCCCCACGCGCCACTACAAATCTACAAGCAAGAAGCGCTCCTGCAGATCCAAAAGGCCCTCGCCTCCCTTCAACCATATGCGCAGCCGGCGGTTGACAAGACGATCAGCCTGATAGTCGACAATCAGGGCATAACGGGCGTGGTGGTCCTCCTTGCGCTCATGACGGCAGTGGTGGTGGTGATGAACTGGATTCGACGGCTGGTGATGTGGTGGACGAGGTTGATGATGCGCGCCATGTTCTGGGCGGGCGTGGTGCTTGTCCTGGCGTGGGTTTGGAACAGAGGCGTGGCGGAGAGCGTGAGGGATGGGGTTGTCTTGGGCGGAAAGGTGCTGGGTTATTTGGCGGTTCTGAAGGACTTTTGGGTGATGGAGTATGAGAGGTATGAGGCGAATGGGAGTGGGAATTCGAGAAGTGGGATGAGAGGGAGGGCGGGAAGGTGATGGATCTTTGGTTTTGGGATCGTATATTTTCACGAAATGTTGATATTTTGACGATTCTTCTGTATTTATTTCTGGAAAAGGAGGGGAGTATACCTTTGATTTGTGCTCGGGTGCTCTATTGACGCGATGAGTTTTACGACTTCTTGAGGAAACAGCATATTGGGACTGGCGGTTCTACACAAGTGCTGACAGTGGGTGTTTTGGTGTTGTGAGGGAATGGCTTCACCAGGTATGTTTGTACTTTTTTTTCCACGCAGAAGTTGGTCCGGAACTCGAATACTATGTTGGCGGGATCATTTCCATCATATGAGGAAAGAGGGTCTACGAAACAAATTCGGAAACATTCACGTTTCATCGGCGGATGTAGTTGAGTAAATTATAATATCTTGTATATTGCGAAATAGACCGTTGAGACATGAAACGTCTCCCGCAACGCCGCGCTATGCTACAAATTCGTCGAGATGCTTGGAATACTAGATATGTTTTGAAGTCGTCATTCTCCTGTAATGGGTCAGATGAAGCGCATATTACTCGTCCTCGTCAACATCACCCTCGTCTTCATCATTCGGCTCCTTTGGATCCTGCGCCTCGTGGAACTGGATACAGTCGTCGATATAGCTCAGGATCGAGCCCACGCTATCTTCATTCGTCACATCCAGCTTCAGATAGTTGATCATGCTGAAGCTTTCTATCAGTCCCGCCACGGCGCGATTCAGTCGCCGGAAACTGGAGCCCTTCATGATCTGCTCCTTCTCATCAGGCGGGCGAGACTCATCGTCCTCCGCTGCTTCAGGGCCCTCTGTCACGCGTCTGGCGCGCTCGATAGGGTCGTCATCTAACAGGCCGACATCGGGGGTGAGAAAACGCTTCAGGTCCTTCTTCTTGACCTGGTCTTTCACGAGGTCCATTTTGGAAAGAACATTGATGTGCGGCACCTCGAGCATCAGCATGGCGCTCATGGCGCTGAGCGTTCCGGCAAAGAACTTGGCGCGGTCGACCACAAAAGTCGCTTCGAGGAGGTACACCGCTGCCATGCGGATGTCGAGCGAGCCCGGTTGGCAGAGATACTTGACCAGCGTGGGCAGGATGGGGATGTGCGTGTACAGCTCGATCTGGCCCGGCATGTCAATGATGATGAGATATTCCTCCGTGAGGTTGTCCAGAGTCTCAGTGAGCCAGTCTAAATTCTCCATGAGGAATTCGAAGCAGTAGATAAGGCCGCCATTGGGACCTAGACCGACTTCTTCCATGGCATCTTTGAGAGAGATGAGCTCCTTGATATCGAGGTCGGGCTGGTGCTCGAACGTCTCGGCAGCGGGGTCTAGGTTCACGTAGAAGGCAGATCGGCGGTTGAGTTGGAGATGGGTGATGAGGGCGGCGCAGAATGTAGACTATCGTATGGGTTTTGCCATGTTAGATTGCAGTGGGCTCTGTGGGAGTTGGTTTGTGTTTCGCGCGGCGACAACTTCATCTTCTTGAATCGGGTTTTGTGTATGCTCTTCTTACCTTGCCCGCCCCCGCGGGGCCCATGATCATGGCACCGAACTTGCTCATGGCGGATGGCTCGCGCGTAGCGAGCTTGGCTTTACGGGATTATTGAGCTGTTTACTCAGGCTGAGGGCGTTTCGTGCATTTGAGGTCAGCGTGCCAGTATGTTAAGCTCTGCTGCTCAGAATATCGGCTTAGGTGCGATGGGCAATTTTTTTACTGGAGCTACAAGATGCCCACCGCATCGAGGTTGACGTCGGTGGTCAATGGTGGGGTTCCGTCTATTAACGGGTGTCTGGGCTAGGCGTGTCCCACCACATGGTGAAGAACGGTCCAGCGAGAGCAAGGACGGAGTACCGGGCCTGTCAGTCATCACAGTCTCTCAAAATCCGGTGAGAATGCAGAGTTCCAAGGCATCTTCTATCGTCAGCTTCATCAGCAGCAAAACGGATTGTTATACTCCGTGTGTGCCTGAGACTTCGCACTCGAGCCTCATGAGCCAGGTGTGCAGCATCAATATTATTGGCGCAACAAGGCAACGGGGTCCGGTGTCGCATGCTACTGTAAGCGGTATATCTGAGCACTGGAGGATAAAGAGCAACACACCGAGCAAGGCTAGACAGCTGACATCTGCCGTAGTATGAGTTTGAGCCAATGTACCATGAGTGCTGCAAGGTGAGGTGCCTGGGCGGGGTTCGTGCAGGCTGCTTTCTGCACGGCTGCTCTCGGGGCGGCTGTCGGGGTCACGTCTGGGACCAGGACACCACAACTAAAACTACGGGGGGAACCCTTATTGCGTTGGAATTGACCACTCGACACGTTTTCCGTCTGGGTTCAGGCACTGGCTGCACTGGGGACTTTCAATACTCCGAGGCCCATCCTCCGGGGCGCGAGTTTACACGCAGCATGAGCCTGTGGCTTGGCTGGCGGAGGAGCATGGTGTTGGTGAGGAATCCATCAGGGGAAATTGCATCACAGGTCAGGGCAGTGGTACCGACAACACCGACATCGTCCAGGCACGCAGAAACTCTGGTGCCATCACATTATGTAGACTCGACCTTGCCCTGGGCTTCCCAGCACCGTCCGTAATTATGCTGTGCCAAAGTGATGAATGTGATGTGACTGGGGTCGGCCGCCGACGCCCACCGACTTTGACTGGCTCTGTGATGGCGCAATTTTGTCCGGGAACGTGGAAACGTGGTCGCTCACTGCTTGCCCCTCATCGCTTGCGGCCTGCGCTCCTGGATAGCCTGCACTTTGTTAGGCCCGTATTCGGAGGTACCTGCATCCAAGTGAAACATTGCCCTGCGCCCATTGTAGCCTGCTGCACCGCGCTAGCACGCTCTTGTGCCGATACCATCCCGCCCGCCAATTTTTTTTGCTAAGCAACCACTCTTTCCTTCCTTCCCGTCTCGCATCCAATCTCACCCCTCATCTACTCCCTCTTCTTACGAGTATCACCTCGCAGTGGTATGTGGAATCCCTCAATTCGCCTTTGCCTTTAGATTCTACGCTTCTGCTGCATCATTGGACCATGAGACAATCCGCTAACCTAATCTCCTACAGTTCACTCCCTATTTCCCGGCCTTCCTCGAAGTCACACAGACCTTCCGTTTCGGCCAGCTGTTGAATTTGTTGCCCTCGAGCATCTTCGCAGAGTTTAATATCCTTACTTTCTACCCTTTCATCTTCCTCCTTCACACATCACACACATATCACAAAATGCCTGGCGTTAACGGCACCAACGGAGCTGTCCCTCAGGGCACCTTCCTCTTCACTGTAAGAAGACCCAGCCTCCTAACACCCGTTGCGAAAAAACAGCGGGATTGGATTCACCTCAGGACACGTCCCAGTTGCTAACTCGCTTCATAGTCCGAGTCCGTCGGTGAGGGACACCCCGACAAGATCGCTGACCAGGTCTCTGATGCTGTCCTCGATGCCTGCTTGGCTGAGGATCCCCTCTCCAAGGTTGCTTGCGAGACTGCCACCAAGACTGGTATGATCATGATTTTCGGTGAAATTACCACCAAGGCCAAGCTGGACTACCAGAAGATTGTCCGCGACGCCGTTAAGGACATTGGTTACGATGACTCCTCCAAGGGTTTCGACTACAAGACCCTCAACTTGCTCGTTGCCATTGAGCAGCAGTCCCCCGATATCGCCCAGGGTCTGCACTACGAGGAAGCTCTTGAGAAGCTCGGCGCTGGTGATCAGGGTATTATGTTCGGTTATGCTACCGATGAGACCCCCGAGCTTTTCCCTCTCACTCTCCAGCTCGCCCACAAGCTGAACGCTGCCATGTCTGCTGCCCGCCGCGATGGCTCCCTTCCCTGGTTGCGACCCGACACCAAGACCCAAGTCACTGTTGAGTACAAGCACGACAACGGCGCTGTCGTCCCCGTCCGCGTTCACACCGTTGTCGTCTCTGCTCAACACTCTGCCGATATCACCACTGAGCAGCTCCGCAAGGAGATTCTCGAGAAGATCATCAAGGCCACCATCCCTGCCAAGTACCTCGATGACAACACCATCTACCACGTGAGTGCTAAATTTCATATCTTGTCTTGAGGCCCGCGTGTAAGAGACAGTGGCTAACGTGAGACCTACAGATTCAACCTTCCGGCCTCTTCATCATCGGTGGTCCCCAGGGTGACGCCGGTCTGACTGGTCGTAAGATCATTGTCGACACCTACGGTGGCTGGGGTGCTCACGGTGGTGGTGCCTTCTCCGGCAAGGACTTTTCCAAGGTCGATCGTTCCGCCGCCTACGTCGGTCGCTGGATTGCCAAGTCCCTTGTCAATGCCGGCCTCGCCCGCCGTGCCCTCGTCCAGCTCTCGTACGCCATTGGTGTCGCCGAGCCCCTTTCCATCCACGTTGACACCTACGGAACCTCTTCCAAGACCTCCGAGGAGCTCGTTGAGATCATCCGCAGCAACTTCGATCTGCGACCTGGTGTCATTGTCCGTGAGCTGAGCCTGGACCGCCCCATCTACCTGCAGACTGCCAAGAACGGTCACTTTGGTACCAACCAGTCCTTCACCTGGGAGCAGCCTAAGCAGCTCAAGTTCTAAGCAGCTAGCCTCTTGTCTTTAAGAATATTTGTGGAGAGAATTCAACAAACTCTATCCATCAAAGTATTCAAATGTTACGATGTGTTAATTATGGCATTTTCATGCACAGGCGGCGTACGGTTCAACGAAACCATGTAATTCTCCCCACACCGGACGTGGGGACAGGCGGTTTCCGGCATATGATCATTTCAATTTATCCAAATACTCTTTTTTTAAAACCACCATTTCTTTTGTCATCTTACGGAAAGAAGGGGGGAAAGACCACTCCTGTTTGTTTTTTTTCATGGTCTTGGGAAACGGAGTGGCGGCGTCTTTCAACAAAGACACTATTGGGCTACACCTGCATTTGTGAGGCGAAAGCAAATCGTCCAAAGAGACTTGCATTATGATACCCCTAACCCAAGGGCAAAAATTTTAGAGAAGCGTGCTTGCCGGCGTTTGGGGGACAGAAGAACTTCAACATCTTTTTACATTCCCCGTGTTTCTCTGGCCGAGCTTGTGCAAGTCACTCAGTCGGAACGGGCAGTTATGGAGAGCAAATGGACATTACGTTACCCCGTCTGCCATTCACAGACAATTAAAGAAAGGAGGCGGAGGAATGAGTAACTAGGCGACGAGGGTCAGATCCTGTCGCGAGGCGGCTGTTGATAGATGAGCAGCTAGACACCAAAGAAACACCAAGAGAGGGAATTCTCAGTAGCTTCAGCCCACGAAAGTGAATGCTTGGGATTAAAATGAATCGATATGCCTCTTCGCAAGCGATGTCTTCCATGCTTGCTCCAGTGCGTAGACCTTGATCGATTAGTTGATTGCGGAGAGTCATAGTGTACCTAGAGTTTCGTCTATGTGTGAGCACAACCTACTTCGTTATGCGATGAACGTCTAAATCCTTCATCAGCCTTCAAAATTGACATAATGGCCGTTGGATCTGGGCTGGGAACTCGTCGACAAAGTTTCACACAGCCGAACGCCTGTTGTGTTAACGGCCTATCCGCACCGTCCTGTCTGGACACCGCGTCAGTGTTGTCACAAGTCGTGATGACCTGTATCCTTAAGTTATGACTCGTATTGAAAAGAGTGCTATGAAATCGTCTCTTACGAGCATGACTTACGATGCCGTTCCATCCTGTCTGTGAGCGCTGCCCATGTGTTGGCACAGCGCTTTGCCTCGACCTCCTGTACATGTCTTGCCTTTGCAGCAATATGTGAATCAAGTGACTGCGTATCAGTCACGTCATAAAACGATGTCCCAGGAGATATGACAGTAGGGAGGGGACGAGGTTCACGTAGCCACTAGAATTTGTGCCCGGCAACATACGCATGAACGGCATTACTGTGTTCACGATCCGATTCAGAGAATCTACAACTCAAATTCGGCTCCGGTGAGATGGAGCAAGTGCCGATTCCTTCGTCCTTAATATCGTCAGTCGGCAAGAAGTTGAGTGTTATAGAGGTCGCATTCGGCCGAGTCTTGGCCGTTGCCCATGCATGTCTCAATTGTACGGCGTTGGAGAGCTATTATGGTGTTGGTCGACATCTCGTCTCATCTACCGGGTTGCCTCATCTGGAAGCCGCCAGCATTGTTACTCGCTTCTACTTTGATCGCTTGTCATTTCTCCCCTTGGAGGATCTGTCTCGGCAGCGCATCGAACCAATCCTGCACATGCCGGTTCCAGTGGTTCATCAACTGAACCCCTGACAGCATTTCTGGATAATTCGGATTTCGCCATCTTGAGGCCGGTGCACTAAGGCACGAGCCCGCGCTCGGAGTCCAGGACAAATGACATGCCTTGATCAAGGGGGGATCATAACGGACCTTGGGCGAGACTCGGCCGTGGGACTCGGCCATCAAGGGTCGCCGTCTGCGTAGGCGAAACAAATTGCTCAAGTACAATATCCTTAAGTCCCACGGGGTAAGTACAGTACTGTACAACACTTATGGAGAGTTTCATGATTTGACTCCATCGACTTCTGGCTAGTCCAAGGAACGATGGCATACATCTCGAGGTGGATACCACCCCAGAGAGATCATGGAGAAGAGCGATATTCCTGGGGATCGCCCCGTTTCTGTCTAGAATCTCTCCAGACTTTGTCCTGGGAATCAAGTCTCATCAGCACTGTAGGCCACTCCCCTCCATCTCATAGGCGTGGGGTACTTACAGTAGATCATCGGTGCTGTACTAATTAACTTATACAATACATAACATGAAGTCCGAAATACGACAATATCACACAAAACCAGCATGGCTCTGAAGGACTGAGTTTTTGACACGTGAATACTAGTCTAGACTCATTTAAGACATCGCCACAGACCCAGAATGGTGCAAACGGTGGTATTGTACTCAACACAGCCGTAACACAGCTGAGTTCTGACGCTAACCGCACGGCGTCCCACGCCACGGGAGAAGCTCAACTTCACGGACTCTGCTACGTTGTACGTATTGTGCACTTCACACCGACTTTATCTAAATAGCCGTAGTGAGGTTTTTGTGCTACGAAGTTGACTTGCTTTTTCGGTGCAGTTTAATACCGGCGCAAGTTGGCGCATTGCATTTGTCTACGCCAAAGAACTTTGTGACGATGCTGCGCTCCATTGCGCGAAAGAGTACAGTTACCATTTTAATCTATCCAATGAAATACAGTACAGTAAGCGACACCTATTAATACTTACCTATGCGAATTACTGTAAGTATGAAGATTTCACGCAAGACAAGTTCCCTGACCAGAGAATCCATGTTCATCGCGCGTGGGGGAAAAGTCAGGTTCTAACACGACAATGCAAGTGATACCACGCCTGGGCCATCCGCCGCGCAATCGTCTCAACTAAGCGCCTCCAAAGACATCGCTTCGTGATTCCATGAACCTCTTTCAGATTGGTCATGCGGGAAATGCAGCAAACACGAGTATTGCAAAATACACAATCTACAATGCTGAACGCCGTGGCGGATTCGTAAAGTCCGCGGGCGAATATGTAATTATAGCCGCGGTTTTTTGCCCTTTCTAGGCTTAGTCTCGCGAAAGCCAGGGACTTGAACAATGCTGAACAATATCAAGCGTGTAAGTCCTTTGGTTGTAGAACCAGCGCCTTGGTCAGAATGCGTCTGGGTTGTCTGGAGATGGGACTTTGAAAGGAGGTCCTTGGTGTCAGAAGAGTGAATCTTCTGAATATTTAAGACCGGGCATGATTCCACCTCAAGTTCACCCGCAGTATGAAAGCATCAAACAACATCTTCAAAGCAAAACTACGAAACCTCACTTCTTCTTCTCAACTTCTCTCAAAACCACTCTCCTCAAACCACTTCAAAATGCCTTCTGCCAACGTCCAGGTCACCAAGCCCACCACCTCTTCTGAGGAGAACGCCAAAATGTCCGGCTACGTCGGCTGCACCGTCATGTAAATCAGTTACCTCGACATACAAGATGAGGAGAACTACATGGCTGCACGCAAAGCCTCCCTCCAACATAGCCGGTCCACCGTTTCGAGCGGCCGAGGGGAGGTTGAGAATGGGATATGCGTGAAGGAGTGCTGGAAATAAAGAAAAATAAACATACACTGGCTACAACATCAGATACTTGGCCCTTGGCTCTCGACGACGACTGAAATGTCGTCCGTTGGAGGATGATCGATGTGTTTTCTTGCCAACCCAGTCGATAGGAGGACTGGATGATATCAAGGGAAGGGACCTCTCACCCGAGGGATTATGTACAAACTGTTTAATTATCTGTATATAATCACACGAGAGCGCGGGTATGAATAGCCCGGGGTCCAAAGGACGTAGAAGCTATCACACAAATACAACATGTCCCAACAAACATCCTTTGTGCAAATCGCGGCCACAGCTGTGAATCTGAGTTGACTCCAGCTGTGACTGGAGAAAAATAATCATAGTCACACGAAGGGCTGCTTAATCAGTCTAGTGGTACTCCGGTATTTCCACTTACGTCGGCTTTGTTGCTTGAACGATGAACCAGTATAATGGGTTCTGATAGGTGAATAATCCTAATCATACTTGTTATGTAGATACAAACATGCTTCCAGGGTCTTAATGGTCATCATCTCATAAAGCGGACCGACGACTCTCTGCTTTTTGTTTACGAATCTCTGTGCTACTAATCTTGCTTTCAAAGTTGCTGGCAGTCGCCTGGTCGGCCTTGCCTTCCTCGGAAGCATCAACACTGGCGTCCAACACATCAATTTCGTACACGTCCAGTTCACGCCAGCCCTGACTTTGTCGCTTGTCGTTGACAGCCTTGCCACCGCTTCGGGTTTCCCCTGACACCACCAAGGCTTGTATGGCCTCTTCTTTCACAGTCGGGCCGTAGACGTCGTGAAAGTCAACGCAGCGAACAAGAATAGAGCCGTTACGGTAGAGTGCGTGCAGCTCTTTGGTTTCAGCTTGGACTGCCTCTGTGGGTGAGGCTTCTGTGGTGGACACAGAGAGCAGAGTCGAGAGGAAACTGAGGACAGAGCGTGCACGAACGTCCCACGACTGGAGCTCCTCGGCGTACTTCTTCTTGGCGAGTAACTCGTCGCTGGAGATTCCAATGACCAGTTCACATTGCTGGGTTGTTCTGATTGCCTCTGGTATATTCAGCAACAGAATGGCTGCATGGAGGAAAAGCTTGTGACCAGGATGTAAGTGGTCGAAGGTGCCACCTAGGCAAACTGTAGAGTAACCGTGGCTGACATCGCTCAGACGCTTTACAGTGCCTTGATCTGGGGCGGGAGCAGACGATGGTTTGGACAAGCTAAGGCCTCCCTCAACAGCCACGAGCTTGTGCTGCAGTGTGTGGCGTTTCTCTCCGTACTTCAGGAAAGCGGCAAGGAGCTCGTAGCCTTGTTCACTGCTAGGGTGGAAGATTTGCCTCCATGGATGGACAGTGGACGAGAAAGTAGCCAGGTCCAGAATGGTGGTGTTGTTCGGTTCGTACTCACCCCGCGAGTTGGGCTCGTACGATAAATTGGCGCCACGATCATGGTCGATGAGCAATACACGTGCGTCAACAGCACCAGGATCGTCTGCCTCAAGATCAGTGGCGATTGATCTTTTTGCACATATAACAGCTATGAGGGAGTAGATCTCGGCTAATAAAGACTGCGACCTTTGCCAATAGACCAGTCGTGTGTTGGCTCCTTCTGGTTTTAAGACGGGAGAAGCAACGGCGACGAGGAGGATAGGCGCAACCCCGCCGGCGGTATTCGACTTGTGGTCATTGCTCAGACGTGATATGATAGAGTCAAGAGGTTCATGGTACGCAGCCCGAACGGTCTCTGCAGTAGCGGGTTGTGGGGGAGAAGGAAGAAGAAGTAGAGACGGTGCGTCTGCGATGGCTGTAGATGGCATGGCGGGGAACTTGATGCCGATGCAACGATTGATGTAATGATACTATCAAGCGTAGGAGTAGGAGTGCGGGGTTGTAAAATGCGTATATGTGCTCTGTTCAGATTTCAGACCGATGGAATAAGTGGCCGTGATCTCTTTTGCCGACTATTATGCTAAACCATGGGTAGGGCATGGTACGATATAATATAATTGATGTGTCAGTTCATCAACATGAACTCGGCCGAGGATAAGTCTCGTCTGCACTCTAGGACTGAGCTGTCTAACACTATGACATTAGTGGATCCACTGGCAAGCGATGCATGTGGTAAAAATCAAGGTCAGGCGGCGCAGGGTACTGGCAAAAGTGGATCAAACCAGAAAGGCGGTGGCGGCAATGCAGTGGCAGAGTTTTGTAAGTTTTTTGGGACGAATATTTTGCACGATACCGCCAGAAAGCATTGTCCCACCGCCAAATCGTCCAAAATGGACACCAAAAGCCGTCTGCGCATGGCCCTCGCCGCCGAGAAGGGCATTGATTTCAAGAAATTAAAACAGCAGAAGCAACACAAGGAAGCTCTGAAGCGAAAATCCTCGACTTCATCACTTGGCGGGGCACCATTACATGGCAATGACAGCGATGATGATGAGGATGAGGTCGAGGAGGAGCTGAACAACGAAGAGGAAGAGGAAGAGGAAGAAGAGAAAGTAAGCAGCAATCTAAGCCATGGGTGGAGGAGTCGCACATACTGATCCCAAGACCTGTAGTTGAACTTTGGCGCCGTCGACGAGACCGATTCATCCGACTCAGAAATCGAAATGGAGGAAAAGATTGAGCGGAGCACAACCAAGAAGGCTGCAAAGCCCAGTCTGAAGAAGTCCAAACAGGACGAGCAAGACGAGGATGAAGACGAGGAAGAGGAAGAGGACGACGAAGACATCCCCATGTCTGACCTTGAGGACCTCGACGACGAAGACAAAGAAGATCTCATCCCCCACACCCGCCTCACCATCAACAACACCGCCGCCCTCCAAGCCGCCCTCGACCGCATCTCCATCCCCAAAGACCAGCGCGCAACATTCGCCTCGCACCAATCCATCTCCTCATCCTTCAAGACCGCCGAGTCCATCCCCGATGTCTCCGACGACCTGCAGCGCGAGCTCGCATTCTACTCTCAGTGCCTCGAAGCCGCCAAGCAGGGCCGCGCCAAACTCCTCGCGGAGGGCGTGCCCTTCTCACGACCCAAGGACTACTTCGCCGAGATGATCAAGGAGGATGCGCACATGGAGAAGGTCAAGGCCAAGCTCATCGAAGAGGCCTCTGCCAAGAAGGCTTCCGCGGAAGCACGAAAATTGCGTGACTTGAAGAAGTTTGGCAAGCAAGTGCAGGTGGCTAAGCTGCAGGAGCGACAAAAGGCCAAGCGCGAGACTCTTGAGAAAATTAAGAACCTCAAGCGAAGTAAGTTATACCTCCATCTCTCCTATATCTTGACCCTTTCTGTCCCGTTACTTGCGCAAGATTTTTCATTCAAATGTGCTGACCCCTTCTTTCTCTCCAGAGCGTCAAGAGTCCGGCGGCGACATGACCACCAACGAAGCCGACATCTTTGACGTCAGCGTCGACAACGAACTCGCCAAGCACTCCCAGCGTAACGGACCACCTGGCCGAAACGGCCCCGGCGGTCCCGGCGCAAAGCGCCAGAAGAAGAATGAAAAGTACGGATTCGGAGGCAAGAAGAAACACGCCAAGTCCGGCGACGCCATCAGCTCGGGAGATCTATCAAGTTTTAATACCAAGAAGATGAAGGCTGGGGCGAAGAGCAAGGCGCGGCCTGGCAAGAGTCGACGTAAGGCTATGGGATCGAGATAGGTTTTCTTGTCTTAGTTGCGGGTTAAATTGTATATGGTTGCATTATGCTGCTTTGTGTCACTGAAGTTAAGTAGTATACTCGGTGCAATGCACGATGAGGGCGTTGGTAAATAAAATGGTATTTCACATAGAATCTCTTGCTTTCAAGGATCGAGTCTTCCAATTATTTGTTGCATCTATGCGTGGACATGGGGTTTTAATTTAATAACATAATATTAGTCTCTGTGCCGAGCAGATGATTGCGAGTCTTCATGATTGCAAAGACACATCTGGTTGATTTCGTTTCGCAAGACGTATCCCCCCAGAGCCGCTTCATGTGCGTGTAAGAACCCGGCCATCATGATTGATTTAGCACTCGAATCATCACAATGAAAGCCTAGTAGATATCATCAAACACAAGCAGAACGTTCAAATAATATCATGATATCATTGCGCATTCATCTATGAATCAAGGGAAACAAGAAGACAAATAAAAAGAAAATATTGAATAGCCCTGCCTCGCGCCAGCTATCATATAATACTACTTGTGGCTGCGGCCCTACATCACATGCCTTTCCGTGACAAATCCCATCACCCATTCTCAGCCTCTCCACGTTAGCTCTGAATGCCTTCGTTCCTGCTCCCAACTAACAAGAACTCTCGTTCATATTGAAACATTCAATTTGGACTGAACAGTCCCTGGTTGCGTACAACAAGCCAGTCCCTTCGAGCACGGTCGCTGATGGTGGCTCGACCGACTTGTTCGAATAATATGCTCATGTAATTGTGCGTGGCCCCACAGCCCATCGTGCCAGTGTGTTGTGCGTAGCATGCAGGTGTAGGTACCTGTCAAAGTGCTGTCGTATATATAATTGGTTATGATAAAACGTAGGTGTCGGGGGAGGGTAAGAGCAGAAAAGGAAAAAAGTAAGAAACGATAGAAGACAATATGCACTAATGCTTAAAATGTCATGATTTTGCCCAGGACGCCGTTGAAACCCGTGGTATTGAGATGAAATGCCCTTGCGCTGATCGAACGCTTGCTATGCAGCTGCAACCTTTCCGCACACCATTGAAAAGAAAACAAAGAAACCGCTAGGCCGTCAGGCTCTTCGCCCTTTACTGAGAGGCGGCGACACACCAATGGCGATGGAAAGCCCACGCGCTCTTCTGGCATTCCTTACTGCAGTATTTGGTACGACGGCATCGGCGACATTTGGCAAATTGTCTCGTATACTCCTCCCATTTCCCGCACTGGTAGTAGGCGCATTGCCGAATGCCGCCGCGAGTGTCGTCTTTGCGGCACAAGTTACGCATGACGACTCCGGCCCAGTATTGCATGTCGGTGCTATGATATCGGACGGTGAATTTTTCGACAAGAGGGAACAGGTTGAAATCGTTGGGAAGAGTATACTCGTCATCAGAAGCATCAGGATCTTCTGAGTCGATAATTGCTTCTTCGTCTCCATCCAGGGCCGCGAGGTTCGTCCCCAAGGATAATTTTGGCACTAGGTGGCTCTTTTGGAAATACGATCGAAGACCGCAATATTTTGAAACATAAGCCAAAAGCTGCAGAGACATGAGCACATCTTCTTCACGCGGCATTACGGCAAGCATTTGTGGCGTGGGCACGAAATGTCTGTCAAGAAGATATCGCGGTACGGTCGAGTTCGGTGCCTGGGGCTGCGGTGGTGTCACCATCGCCGGTCGGTTGGGAGAAAATCCCATGGGCGGTACGGGGTTGGGGCTTGCGGTGTTTCCTATGCTGCCATCTAGGGCTGCGCGATGTGTGATGTTGAAGGCATCCGGGTCTTGATGCGTTTCAGAGACGGTGGGAGTAGTCAGTTCCAGTGAAGATCCAGCAAGCATACTCTCTCCATCCTCCATAGAGATGTCCTGGATTCCCACTGTTGATTGCATATCTGCGGTGCCAGCCATATCGGCGTCGGGACTTTCGTCCGAAGGCATGCTGTCGGCATTCATGTCGTCTGTTTCTATGGTAGAGTTCTGGTGTCTTATCGACGGCCGCCTTCGGCGATCGGTAGCATCAAGCGCAGCTGTCGCTGCCGCGGCTGCGGCCGCTGCTGCAACCGCATTGGTGGCCGGCGCTGGCCCGACAGTCGGCGAGCGTAGCTGAGGCGGAGGAAGTGGTGTAGTCGGCGAGGTGGGCTGAGATGGATGTTCGTCCTGGCCAAACAAAGCCATGGATACCAGACGATCAGAATCACGAACAGGTCGGACGAAGGTATCGAGGCTGTCTATTGCTGAGGCTGCAGACAGGGGCTGCATTCCGGCTCCACCAGGAAGATTGTTAGCATGGCGTCCGTCAATGCCCCGGAAACTGTATCGATGGCGACCGGCGGATGTCGGTGGGCGTTCTGGTGTCGTGGCAAGCGCTCGGGACGATAGAGTCGCTGACTCGGGAGTGGCCTGAGACGCAGCAGTAGAGGGGCCAGCGTAGGTCGCAGATACGTCAATGGATGGCGGGGGGCCGTGTCGCCGCACTGATCGCTGGTCGGGTTCCAGGCGGGATGAGCGATTGGTGAAGGAGCTTGTTGTCTTGGACGAGCTGCGATGGTCATGGCCTCTATGGCGACGGTCGTGATGGTCGTGAATCTGTTTCTGCTCTTCCGCTTTCTCGCGGCATTTCTCGATAATTTTGATGTAGTTGTCTAAGATGGTCGCGATGACTGGAACCATGTCTGCTTCAACCACGCGCGTACGCACGTTTTCGGTTCCTCGAACGCCAATGTTGACCACGCACTGGAAAGCAAGGTTCCACTTCCACATGCCCATCATATCCTTGCTGCGGCCCTGTTTCAGAATGCAGACGAGTCGCTCGATTCCTCCATCGACGGTGAGGATGTCGCGAATGCGAGCCGATGATGTCGTGAGGTAGGCGAGGTGATTGAGAGAGTTGATGAGCGGTAATGCGGAGGTGCAGTCGAGGGCTCGGCGGTCGTAGAGTGCTGTAGTGATGCCGACCGACGCCTTATTGACGTTCGGGATACTGAAGTTGACTTCCCTCATGTTGGTTGAATAGTCCCGTCGTAGGGGACGAGGGCTCCAATTGATGACAAAACGATGGCAGGGAGCTGCCTACGGGGTTACGGCGAGGTAAGGATTGAGATGCCCCTCAGACAGAGGGGCTCAACAGGACAATTATCGAAGCCAGGCTGATGACCCGAGAGTATTGTAATATCGATGTGGTCGATGGACGCGGCGTCGATGAGCGAAGTTTGTTGAGGAGAGGGATAAGAGATTGAACCTGGATGTGACCGGGGTGACCGAGTGGCGGGTTGGCGTCCAAGCACAGTTTGAAAGCGATGAAGACAACAGCTCAGCACCAAGGCACCAGCCAAGTCAGGTAAAAGAAGAATCGTGACGTCTGTGCAAGTGTGAAGATGATGTCGGAGAGCAAGGAGATCTTGTCGTTGTCGGTGAGGCGGAAGGATAGCGATGAGGGTTTGGAGTTTGGCGGTGTTTCAGGCAAGGCTGGGCCACCCAGGCCAAGACGAGCTGAAAGAGGGCGACGAAGGGAACGTGCAGCGCCGGTAGATAGGACGAATGTAGGTCGCGGCGCGGATCCAGAGAAGGAGAGGTTCTCGCAGACAGGCGCTCGTTGCAAGAGTCGTCGAGTGAGAGGCTGGCTTGGGAGATGATGCAGAATGCGAGAGATCCCTTTTGCAGGCTGCTCGGAAATGCAAGACGGCGTCGGACCGTGGTGTGGGAACGGGGTCGAAGGGGGTAAGTAAGCAGACGCAGGGCAGGGCAGGGCAGGGCAGGGCAGGGCAGAGCAGAGCAGAGCAGAGCAGAGCAGACGGGGCAGGCAGGCAGGCAGAGGGCAGGCAGAGGGTAGAGGGCAGAGGAAGGGGGGGAAGGCGTCGACGCCTGGTCTGGTCTCATCTGAAGCGGCCTGAATGAGTGAGGGCTGGCGGAGGTTGGCAGTTGGGCGGTTAGGCGGGTCCGGCCCAGCATCGGCGGTGGGTGCTGACGATTGGCGAGGGGCGGGCAATCAGCAGCCTGGCGGCTGGAGGCGGCTGGAGGCGGCTGGGCAGTCAATCCACTGGGGCAAGGGACGTTCAATGCTAGACGCACCTGCAGGCGCCTTCACGGACAGCGCGCATCAGCAAAACTACTCAGCGCCAGCCAGAGGGCAGTGGCGAGAGTGAGTGCATGTGGTCAGACATTCATCAATCTAATCTTGCTGATCAATCCAACCTCATCAATTTCTTTCGACTTCTACTCCATGCAGCAAAACTGGGCACTGCTCTGTCTTCACTGAGCTCTGGCAACTCCATGTCCATGCATGGCCACGATGGTTTTGCCATTCAGGCTGCCTGGCCTGGCACCTTTGTTTCAACAGACATTGATACTAGTCCCTCTCGCCCTTTCAACATTTTGGCCTTCCCGACTCTCGGAGCTTTGAATCAGTGCACAGGCAATTTCACATGGCATCGTGCATGTTGGCAAAGAAAGTCTAACTTCACGGGCAAATGGTTCATTGTTCGTCTTGTTTGTACGTATCTACAGTGACATTGAATTGGAACCAAATATCGTGTCTTTGGTCTGTCACCAAAACCACGAGCTCGTGCCTGCTTTAGCAATCAACCCCTGGTAACAGGACATGTTTATTCAACAGATCACTACAGAGCCATAACGGCAGTTGTAACATCCCTGAAAACAATCATTTTCCCAGACATTGGACGGTGAATTTGGTCTGTAATAGAGCATTGGCTTGAGGGCAGTTCGCCGCACGGTCCTGGCGCTGGAGAGGGATAGGGTAGCGCTGTTGTCGTCGGCTCCGACCCGGGGTTGTGTTTACTGCAATAGCCGCGGGCCGCGCCATTAACAACACACAAACACCTATTAGTACCAAACCAGACAGTACAGATATTGGCCGGGCGACACTGTAACACTGGGTACTTGGGTACCTAGGTACTTACTGTTTGTCGTCTGTCATCCGCAGATCGCATCGGGACATGATGCCAGTCCTAGTATCTGTCCGCATTCAGACAACCACGTTGTTTCACTTTGCGGGCTCCAAGGGTTCTGTGAACCAGATCGTGCCAGATGGTGATGCATCGGCGGGTATGGACACAATGCATCACCACACGTCAAGACATGTCAAAAAAAGAAAAACAGCTCGAGAATCGGTATACGAGACCACTGGAGATGACACAGAACTGCACGCATGCACACCTGCACGCAGGCGATGAAGAAATTGAGTAACTCTGGTTGATCTTGATTATTATGGTCCTCTCTCGAGGACGCGTTCTTTCTTCTATCATTGGAAACCAAAAAGCTGTTTGCCATATTCATGCTCGTTGACGAAATGCTTCCGCAACCCGCATCATCATCGAAGGACCAGGAATCAGCTTCACTTCAGATTTCCATTTGATGTAGGACTTGAATGGCCCAATTGCACCACTGCAGGCTCACAGCATCAGTGTGTAGACATAAGGCGTGATACAAAGCCCATGGAAGTGTTTGGTATGAGTGATTTATCCTCAAATCTGCGAGGGACGCACTCATATCCATCCACATGCTGGCCATGCAAGCACATGCGATATGCTGCGCTGCCATAAGCCGCGAGACGATAGCTTAAAGACACAGCATGTATATCGTGGTTACTCGTGCTGAACATCATTGGCGCAAATCGCGACACCTGTAGCCTCTGCTCATACAGCGCGTGTGGAGAACCATAAGACATATGATGAAAGACTTGTTTCTTCGCACACCCAAGCCATCGCTGAACCCGAGAAGCACAACACCTGGCCGAAAGCTGGTGAGAAACAGAACATATGCCTCGTATGAACGCTGAGACGTCGCTGACAGTACATGACATCGTGCAGCTGGGCAGCAGGCACAATGCTTGAGAGCGGAACGTGATACCCATAAAGAGCTTCAGTCGCCACTGATTTTCGCATGTCGAAAGTACTTCATTCCCACCCACGCGACCACGACCCAGACCCAGGCCATGACACCAGTCAGTATGATGAGGGCGGGATAGTACCCATTGATAGGCAGAGTAGGGTCATCCTCGAGCTCCGGCGGCGCGTACGGCGTCTTGCCAACATCCCACGCCCATTTCCAGACATTCAGACAGGATCCCATGCCAATGACAAAGACAAGCCAAGTCACAGTAAGAACAACCCAACCCCACCATTCGGTTTCTGAGTAATCCCAATCGGAGTCGGGCGGTGGAAGTGCCTTAGTCGACATGCCACTGTAGGAGAGGGGTGATTTTGCCTGCTGAAAGGACCTGCGACGAGGGGCAGCCGTCCGGGCTGCAAAATACGACTCGGAGCCAGAAGACACTGAGCCGCTGGATGGAGCGGGCCGCGAGCCTTGAGCCATCTGCAGAACATCCTCCTCGTCAGTGGTCGAATTGTAGGAATCTCGTCGTACGCTTTGTTTCTGTGGCTGACTTGCATCGATTGTCGTACTCGTCATCGATTGATCGGACCCCAAAGAATTCGGCAATGCCTCCTGACTATTTGAGGATGGGCGAGGCGCAAAGTCGGATACTTTGAGACCCAAGGCATCTCGTTCCGGCGCATTTGATGCCGGAGAGGCGGTGGTCTCTGGCTTGAACGCAGCCGCTTGTGATATATCGATCGTCAAAGGCTTGCTGTCCCTTCTTTCCCGCTGCGCACCGCGCCCAAGTAGTGCCGCCTTCCTAAGGGATCCTCTTCGACGTCGCGTCTTGTGCTGCTGTGTCACGGCATGAAGCGATGGTGACGTAGCTACGGCTGCAGGTGCCGAGTCGTCTTCGTCTAAGTCTGGACGGGACTTGGTCTCAGCGGATGTTCGCATAAAGGGAAATCTGGACAATATTCCAGACCCTGATGATGGTCGTCGAGGTGCCGAGGGTGACTTCGAGTGGTCATCTGGACCGGCAAGGTTGACTTGGCTGTCCATGGCTCGCACCTAGCATGGTGCTCAGGCACCACGTCCAGCACGACGCTGAGTACCCGATGCCACCAAAGCAGAGTGATTTGTGCTCACAGACTCATTGGTCGGGTGGCCGAGTGTCTGGTTGATATTAGGTTGCGAAAGGGACGAAAGTAGATCAGACGCAAGGACTTGGACTCAAGCTATGCCTGGCTGGAAAAGTATCAAAAGCCAGCAGGTACAAGACAGGTTGACAACAGATTGGCGTTCTAACTTGACAGTCTACTGGCTGGCCCCGGTCGGCGGCCCCTAAAGGACCGCTGGGACGGACACTACATGGTGGGACCAGACCAGCGCATTGATCTGGGCCAGGCGTGGAGCAGATGCAGACGGCTGTAATAGAGGAAAAGTCAGATTGCTTGAATCGATTGCCAGGGACGAATTGATTAGATTAAAAGCAAAAGCTCAGTTGGGAACTTTGCTTCAAAGACCAGATTTCCCTCTCTTGTTGGTGCTATGCTGAATCATAACATACATGATCAAATTGCAATGCCCATCAAGGTGTTCTAGGACAAATAACCTCCAGCCACAGTCACGGCACCTGACCCCACGTTCCGACTGCAGTGCTGTTGCCGCTGACCCCTGATCACTACATCTGCCAGCCCAACTGCCATGGAATCAGCCTCTCCACTCGATAGAAGTTGAAGCGCCTACACATAGCCCAACGCGCCGGACGCTTTCCTCTATCGCGCACATTGTTCAACGAACCACCCCTCATTCAAATGCGGCAATCGTGTACATTCTAATCCCCTAATACGAATTGGCGACCTGTCCTCGCCCGACATCGCCCTACCCATCGAAACCGGTCGACCTGCCTGATGCGGAAGCGAAGCCACCATCCTCCATCAATAACACGCATGTCTTGAGGAAACAGTCGCATCTAAAGGCACATGGAGCCGGCCAAGGACGAACAATCCAAAAACCTCTCTGGATCCCGCCTTGACGTCCCTCCGACCTTTGTAGTTGACGACACGGATAGCGGTGCTGGAGAAGGCATAGGACAAGGCCTATCATCGCGACCTTCCCAAGCTAGCCTGCTCTCGCCTTCGTACATCATGGGTTCAGAAAGTGATTCGGCGGAGAGCAAGCCGCCTGGTACTCCTCATAATCCCTTCAATTTTCAAACCCAAGTCATTCCTACATCACCTGTCAAATCCGTACGCCTTACTCCGTTCATCTCCTTCCCCGCCATCACCATCCGCCTTGAACTGACATGCTTGAATACAGAACATTGGTCAACGCCGAGGTCACAGATACAAGCATAGTAGCATCTCAGCCCAGCATCAAATATTTCAAGAACCTCCTCCCCGACCACCTCCCGTCCTGCCAGCCTCGTTACCGATACCCACAATCTCCGAGGCATGGAAGAGCATGGACAAGGACCAGCGGGCTAGACTCTACTGGAGTTTGTGCCATCTGGCCGTCGCGGTCTTTATATTTTTCAAATCGGAGGGCTCTCTCTCTGCGATCGCACTGTCCCACCTGGTCTTCTTTGACGCAGGCAGTGCTGCAGTCTGCGTTGTCGTGGAAGTGCTGGGGAACTTCGAGGTCTGGCGACGCAGCAGTATACGCCATCCGTTTGGGCTCGAACGCGCCGAGGTCCTCGCTGGATTTGCGCTGTCCGTATTCCTCCTATTCGGTGGCTTTGACCTTGTTTCGCACAATTTGAAACATTTCTTGGAAACGCTGGGCCACCATGAGGCCCATCACGAACATGCGCATGAGCGCGTGTCTGCCGGATCCATCGACATGGTGGCCGCCGCTGCCATTATCAGCACCCTGGTTTCGGCTTACGGGCTGAAGAACCACTCTCGCATCGCTAAGGTTATGAGGGTCTCGTACCTGGCTTCCCTTCCCAGCATATTGTCTAACCCCTTCCACTTCTTGACACTTCTTTTCTCCGTCGTGGTCGCGGTGTTACCGCTCCTCTCCATTTCTCTCTACACTTGGCTGGACAGACTGATATGCGCTCTGATCGCAGTAGCCATGTTCGGAGTAGGGATGCGCGTCGTCATTGCACAGGGTCTGATGCTACTCATGTCTTACGGCGGGACGAATGGAGATGATGGCGTAACGTCTGTCTTGCGAGAAATTGAATCGGACACGGCCATTGTCCGAGTGGAAGAATCTCAGTTCTGGCAGGTCCACTACGGCCTGTGCATGGCAAACCTGAAAGTACGTGTGCCCAGAGGTTACGACGAGGTGTCACTGAGCAAACTACGCAATCGGCTGTCTGCTTTGATACAGAACAGATTGGGTGAGGGCTACGGCGTTGGTGGCAACATTCGCTGGGAGGTTACGTTACAAACTTCACCTGATGCGGGCTCTTGAGAGTTCTGTGACTTTTTGTTTATAGGGTATCATGTATCTGTCCCTACGCGCGGCATATACTTATTTTTTCCTTCGTTCTGAATATACCATGTTGATATTTACATATTCTTAAATATTGATCTCCTTTGTCACTCAAGGCTATGAGGTTTCTTACGATTCGGCCATATACGGTATGAACTGAGCAAAACCTGGACGCGCAAGACTGATACAGCAAGTCATATATTCGGACTATCTGAGAGGGGTATTTCTGATGTCAAGTCGCCCACCGCATCTACTCGCCATCTTCCAAGACATAAACATATCAAATAGAGAAGAGAGATCGCTGGCTCATCAATGTGCTGAATGACAGCCAGACGCACAAGACAAAGTGCGCTAGCTTGGACAGATGGCGAAAAGGAAAACTCACACCGTCTACATGCTCTACATTGTGAATCGAAACACCAAATAACTCCCGCGCATCATTATTTCATCGCGACTCAAACCACTCTGCCTGTTCAATTTTTCCAAAACTTTAGAACAAGCCCCATCTGCTACGCTGCTTTCCCCCGTCGGCCCGTCGTCCACCTGTTATTCGCTCACGTTCTCGACCTTCTAGTTGTCTCAAGCTGTCCATCTTCTCCAGCACAAGCTCTAGAAGTTCCTTCCTGCGAATGACGTCAAGATGACGACGAATCTTGGGGTCTTCTTTCGCGAACCTCTCGACTTCTTCCTCGGTGAGGTGCCGTCCCAGGCGAAGATCTAGTTCCCGAGGGAAGCTATAGTAGAACTCAGATAGTAGCTCCACATTCAGGAAAAGAACGGCGGTGGAAGCTAGTTTTGATGCTGCAGCGTCGAGAAATACCTCTGGGCAATAGTATTTGTTCTTGATGGATGCGCACTGTTTGGACTTTACGGCCATAAGGCGCATCTTGATGATGTCTGCGCGATCACGAAGGAATACCGCTTCGCGCCCTGTTGAATGTTAGTGGCCGCCCAGACAGCTGAAGACATGTATAGTTCGACGCACCTTTGGTGAGAAGAGCAGCGCTAAAACCACCAGCGCCACTTCTACCATCACCCTCAACAATAATTTCGCCCTTGCGTGCTTTGCCAATGAAGTTCATAACCTCTTTCATCTTTCGACGGCCTCCAACTGATGATTCGAGGCCCGTCAAAGCCGCCTCGCAGTCATGCAGCTCCTTCTTCAATACCTCTCCCACATGCTGTCGCCCTTGCGCCCACTCACGTTCTTCAACATCGATTTCAAATTTGTAGGGTTTGATACAGTTTTCGACCTGATCACTTGTACTATAAAACCTCTCATTGAGAATTGTCGAGGCCGCTTCGAGGATGGCCTGGCGAGCAAATGGATGTGTTGAGAAGTTGGAACTGTTAAGAAGCTTGTCAACATGACTTTGCAATGAGGATGCTACAACTGTGGTTGCCAGACGCCCAACTCCGAGCTTTGTGAGTGCCGACGCCGACGCATCGAGTTGTCGATGCCAATACAGAGAGTCAGCTTCAGCCTTGGGAAGGTCCGCTATTTGGTCAGGTTCTGGCTTGACCACCGAAAGATCTGTAATGGGCTTATTCCAGTATCGGGCTGCCAGCAGATCCAGAACCTTCTGATCCAACTCGCCTTTGAGGAGTTCGCGCATTTGCGGCCGACCAAATTCCTCTGTGAACTGCTTGAAAGAGTGCTTGAAGGCATCCAGGCTCTCTGCCAAGTATGATTCAGCTGAAAGCGGCCGGTCGTTGTATTGCACTTTGAACTCGTAGGTTGCTTCCTCCAGCTCCTGTCGGATGGCATCGCTGGTGGTTTGCAAACTAGCAGACATGGTTTGCTCCAGAAAATGCATCAGCTTCTTGCGCAGTGTTGTCGTGCCTACGTTCACCCCGGCCTCTGGGCCAAATTCGAGGGGATGTGACGAGAAGAAATTGTTCTCGTGCTTCGTAATCGCAGACATCAGGTTTGATGGGCCCATCTTGAACAGTCCCTGGGCTGGGGGTGCCTTAGAAACTACTCCAACATATCCCAACCTCAGTGGGTATTGCTTGTCGTTGAGAATTGTAGCACCACGGGTGGGATCGACCAGATCCATTTTCGTAATAACGCCAATAGTTCTTTCGCCTCTCGGATCAACTCGGCGCGATGCTCGTAAGGCTGTGGAATTTGCCAAATCCACATCGGCTGCTGAAATGGCGAGGATGACATTGGGGGGCTGAATGTACTTGTCACACAGCTCCGAGATCTTTTGCTTGAGTTGTAGAGGTTGGTTCTGTCCCACAACTTGAATATATCCAGGCAAGTCGATGAGAGACAGGTCGGGAACATTTGGAGAATATATTGTCAGGTGGATAGGGTCGTTCGAGACACATTCGGCGTCTGATACAGCCATATTGAGCTCTGTGAGGGTTCTCTGGATAGACGAGAAATCTGTGATGCGCCTCAAGCCCAAATCAGGAAATTCTCCGTATTCGTCGCCCGTTCCTGGAGTGTTGACCAATGTGAGTTCAATGGGTCGTCTTGTCACCATGTTTGATCCCTTGGGAAGGAATTCATGGCCGACGATGGATTCAAGTACAGAACTTTTCCCTGAAGACTGAGAACCAATAACGACGATGGACGGCAGCGTCAATGAGCTTGATTGTCCAACTTTTTGGAGTATGCTTCGAATCTCGATCATCTTCTTGGTCAAGATCATCATTTGATCATCCCTTGCGACTTCTTCGGAATCACGTGGATCTTGTTCTTCTGATTGTTCGTATCCGTATGCCGCCGCAGAAGCACCTACGGCTACAGCAGCTCCAGTCTTGCTGTGTTTCGGGTCTCCTCCACCGCCGGGTCCTCCGGAGCCACCAGTGCCAATCTCCTCGTGTATGAGAAGTATTCGTTTGAGCCATTCAGGGGTTTCTACTTGTTCTTTTGTGTTCTCCCATCCTTGCCGAGTCTGAGATGCAACATCTCTGGCCGTGTCGAATAGACTTGTCGCTGTCGACGTGACGGTGTCCTTCGTTGTGTTGAAGAGCTCGATGGCATAAGTGCCGGCCTCTGTTTGAGTCAGTACACTTAAAGATTTAAGCTGATTTCCAAGACGCACGGTTTGCTTGATATTGAACCCAAGCGAAAGCTCCAATAGCTAATCCGCCAAACATGGCGGGTATCCTCACAAACTTTATCATCAGCTTGGGCAAGAACCGGGCGAAGGAAGCATTCCGAGAAATGACGGCATTATGAAAAGAATTGCCCTCAAACCACATGCGCTTCCTGGTTGCACGAATCGATGCGTCTGCTCGCAAAAGTCCACCAGATGGCATTCGATGCAGTTGTCGGACTGCCTGCACCGATGCGCGTCGCGTCGCTGGCCGGAAGCCTGCGGCAAGCGCCCGCCCACTCATCGCAGCGGGTGTTCGATTCGATGAAGATTATAAGTTGCGCATACGGGCGTGTTTTTGTGTCAAGGAGAAGCAGGGTTGTATCCTGCGTTGATGCTTCAACATCTAGCAGCCTCGGTGGTGGATGTGTGACGACGGGTCGGAGATGCCAGCCAAGGTGCATGGCATGTCATGAGAGCGTTGAATTGTGACAGCACCATTGTTTGTAGGCCACTTGCTCCACTACGGACGCAACAGGCGCCACAATTAAGCCCCTGCGCTGCCAAAAACATCAGAACAGGCCTGGCGACACTGGTAGTGCCTTTTGGTGGTGGGGCGAACTGCATTTTACAGGACTATCGCCACGTGATCGATCTTATCGGGAACTTTTTGGAACAAAATTTCTGGGTGCAACAGCCCGATATCGAAATACCAAGTATTAGCATCTCTGTAACGTCTGCTTGATTCGCCGCCATGGCGATTCAGAAGAAGCACGGCAAGGGCCGTCTTGACAAGTGGTACAAGCTTGCCAAGGAGAAGGGTTATCGTGCCCGTGCTGCATTCAAGTTGATTCAATTGAATAAGAAGTATGGGTTCTTGGAGAAGAGCAAGGTCCTTTTGGATCTTTGCGCTGCCCCAGGTGTAAGTCAGCAACTCTTCTACTCACTTCACAGAGTTTAAGCTGGAGATACAAGGAGACTAACTTTTCTTTGTTTAGTCATGGTGTCAGGTCGCAGCCGAAGTGATGCCAGTCAACAGCCTAATCGTGGGTGTTGACTTGGCTCCCATCAAGCCGATACCGAGAGTCATCACCTTCCAGAGCGATATCACTACAGAGAAATGCCGTGCGACTATTCGACAACACTTGAAGACTTGGAAAGCCGATACTGTGTTGCATGATGGTGCTCCCAACGTTGGTACAGCGTGGGCGCAGGATTCTTTCAATCAGGCCGAACTCGCTTTGCAATCCATGAAACTGGCGACTGAATTTCTTGTCGAAGGTGGTACATTTGTGACCAAGGTCTTCCGATCGAAGGATTACAACCCACTGTTGTGGGTGCTGAATCAGCTGTTTACTAAAGTCGAAGCCACCAAACCACCATCTTCCCGAAACGTATCTGCCGAGATTTTCGTCGTTTGCAGAGGCCTCAAAGCCCCTAAGAAAATTGATCCAAGATTCCTCGATCCACGCTACGTTTTTGCAGAGCTGACAGGCGCAACACCAAACAACGAAGCGAAAGTGTTCAACCCTGAAGTAAAAAAGCGAAAGCGAGACGGTTACGAAGAAGGCGACTACATACAGTTCAAGGAGGTTTCTGCCAGCGAGTTCATTCAGACAACCGATCCAATCAAAATCCTCGGGTCTAGCAATAAACTCAGCTTCGAGCAGCCCAAAAATGGCGATGTCGCGTTGGCCGCGTTGGACAAGCTTCCCGAAACTACAGACGAGATTCGCACAAGCTGCCAAGATCTCAAAGTTTTGGGTCGCAAAGACTTCAAACTCCTTTTGAAATGGAGACTGAAGGTGAGAGAGATATTCGGTCTCTTTACTAAGGAGAAGAAGTCAGAAGAAGCCCCGGCTGCTGAGGAGGTGGCTGAGGTTGAGTCAATGGACGAAGAGCTCCGAATTCAAGAAGAGCTACAAAGAATGAAGGACAAGGAAAGTGCAAAGAAGAAGAAAGAAAGGCGCAAAGAGAACGAGAAGAAACAAAAAGACATTGTTCGCATGCAGCTTAACATGATTGCGCCTATGGATATCGGCATGGAGGAGTGTGGGCCGATTGGAGAAGGCGCAATGTTTTCCATGAAGTCCGCAGACAAGTCAGGAGCTTTGCGCCGCCTGTCTCGCGGGAAAATGGTGGTGGTGCCAGATCAGGCACAAACAGCAGCCACCAACGGTATTAATGGAGCAGCCGCTGATGACAGCGAAACCGACGAAGAGGAGGATCGACTAGAACGGGAGCTTGATTCCATGTACGAAAATTATCGCGACCGCAAGGCGGAGGCAGACGCGAAATATCGAGCCAAGAAGGCCAGACAAGAGCGTGGCGACGATGAGTGGGAGGGTCTGTCTGCTGACGAAGTCGAAAAGTCTGAGTCAAGCGAGTTAGAAGAAGAAGATGACTCTTCCAATGATGACGAGGAAAACGGCCCCAGCAAGAGTCTCTTGACGGACCTTGATGACAGCGCCCCATCAGCGGATGGTTTATCCAAGCGCGCTGCCGCTTTCTTCAATCAAGATTTCTTCAAAGACATCACTGTCAATGGCACAGAGGAGGTTGAAGCAGATGACAAACCTAAGGCTGCAGCTGACAGTGACAAGTCTGGAAAGAAGCAGACCAACGGTCTTGAGGAAGACAAGAAGAAAAAGAAGAAACAGAAGGAAGTACAAAAGAGGACAGAAACAACCGAGGACGATGATTCGGAAGGTGATTTTGAGGTCGTCAAGACTAATCAAGAGGATGATTGGGAAGAAGAAAAGCGTCTTCCAGATGGAAAGCTTGGTGAGCACATTATTGATCCTACCATTCTAGTCCTCATAGAGTCACGGAGTGCTGATGAGATTTCGCAGACATCGATATTATCACGGCTGAAGCAATGACTTTGGCACATCAACTGGCCAGTGGTCAGAAGACCAGCCATGACATGATTGACGACGGCTTTAATAGGCATGCCTTCCGTGACAGGGACGGGTTGCCGGACTGGTTCCTTGATGATGAGGGCAAGCACGACAAACCCCAGAAACCAATCACCAAGGCTGCGGCAAACGCAATCAAGGAGAAGCTTCGAGCCTTCAACGCACGACCTATCAAGAAGGTTCGGGAAGCCAAGGCAAGGAAGAAGCTCAAGGCTGCTCAGAGGTTAGAGAAGCTCAAGAAGAAGTCGGATATGCTTGCAAATGACGAGGGCATGACAGAAAAAGAGAAGGCGGACAGTATAGCGAAATTGCTGAGCAAGGCTGCCAAGAAGAAGCCCTCACAGCCTGCCAAGCTAGTTGTGGCACGCGGCCTGAACAGAGGAGTCCAAGGCCGACCCAAGGGTGTCAGGGGACGGTATCGCATGGTGGACCCGAGGATGAAGAAGGAACTCAGAGCTCAGAAGAGGAGTGCGCAGAAGAAGAAGAGGTGAAGCACGGTCATGATGGATAAAAGTCACTTTGCATAAGACAGCGAATGGAATAATGCTTTTCATCCTCTTTGATGTACAATGAGCTTTGTTTTATGATGCATCATGGGCGATGCTTTTCGTGAGAGTCCGAACAAGAGACATAGTTGGGTACAACGGCCCACTGAACTCCATATCATACCTGTTTACTGGTAAACAAAAAAAAAAAAAAAAAAAAAACGACAATCGATTTGTAGGGTAACGAAACGTCAAGCTTACCAGTAGTTGATGGCTACGACAAAATCTTCTCCGCCAGGGCTACTAGATTGGCTCACTTTATGGTACCTGTCGTTTGAGTTTCCTCAAATTTAGTCTTTGATACTCGAACGATTTTCATTCGTGTGTTCTTACCACATAGCCGGCAAATACAGCATGTCGCCAGGGTCCAATGTAACTCTCATCGGCTGTGCATATTGCGACAGCGAAGTAGAATTAGCTTCAGGATTGTCTGGATCCCAAGTCACAAAGGGAGCCAAATCTGCATTTTCGTCCAGTCGAATAGCGAGTTTGTTCCCATCGCGTTCATATGTAGCGGGCACCAGCAGAGCTTCATTCATGCATGGATGACAGACAGGTGGCAAAAGAACAAAGTGTTTCTGGCCAATGACTTGGACGAAAATGTTCTCGAAATTGTCTTTGTGCGTTGCGGTAACGGATTTTGAGTTTCCGATCCATAGGTTGATGGCATCAGGGCTTTTTTGTAGAGCGATTCGCGCAAAAGGGATGTCCCTTTGAGCGTCAGGTAATAGACAAGCATATTCGTCTCTGAAATTGTCGTTCTCTAGGTTGGGCGAAGGTGTTCAGCTGATTGTTGTTGCAGGTTTGGCTTAAAGTATAGCATATATATGCATGGCAATTTTGGGGGAAGGAGCAAAACACTCCACTTACGGGTTTGTGCATAGCGCACCTCAGAATTCTCGGGTAATTCGCGTGTCTTCTCTTGTTGTATGAGGTACGTGAGGAAGTCGTCGAATGGCTGAGACTCTTCGTGAGGCTTTGACAAGACGGTGACATCGTGTTTAGGTGAGTAGGTGGGAGCGTCGGCGTTGCTGAGATGAATTGGTATGAGTCTAAGATGGGGGTTTCGAGGTCTTAAAAGGGTGATAGTGTACAAACCCGTGAGGCGTAACGGCCACATTGACAGTCTGACCGGAGAGAGCCGATCTTAGATAGGCTTCATTCCACCATTGAGTAGCTTTCCATGATGAAGCGCCGCCGCGAACTACAAATGGAGTGTTTCGAGATACATAGCGCATGAATTCTAGCGGGCTGGGTTCACAATCAAGCTCCTCGATGGTTGAGGTGTTGAGTTCATTGTATGTCGTGATAAGCTCCAGCAATGCTGCTTCATTTGGTGACGACACCATATCGAAACTTGGTGGTGTGTTCAAGTATTTGTTGTCATGCTATGTTATTGGCGGCTATACATTTTGGGCTTGTTCGATTTTCATGATGATAATCCTGACTGGACCTGGCCGTTGGTGGAACAGCCTGGTGGGCCATCGAGGCAGGACCCTTGTCACCAGCACATGATTAAGCATCGGTGTTCGGCGGATAGATGCGGTCTGGTGCTTTGACGGGCCTCAAGCTCAGACCGCAAGATTCGATCTTCCGACAAGAATATTTCAGTCACATTCTCGGGGGGTGGGAGCTTGCTGATATGATAAATTAGAGAGATGACCGAAGGCGGCCCAGATGCATGTATCCTTCAGCGCCATTGTGGCGGCAGTGGTATATTCGAGCTGAAGATTAGTTTCGGCGCATGCCGCTGCCATCACACTGGGCACTTGTATTAATACATATGCAGAGCTGGCAGCAGTGGGCAGCAGTGGACAACTGTGCGTCCCGATTAGGCGGCGCTGACTGTTCTGGTGCAGCTGGCGACATTGCCGGCTAATTTGGACGCTAAAAGCTCCGACGGGCAGCTTCGCCCAGCAGGTCGCCGCATTCGACTAGAGCTAGCCATTGTGATTGCGTGCGGCCAGACTTAGTCCTGAAACCTTATTCGACGTCGGCACACTCACTCAATCCCAATCCCAAGTCTTTAGCTGGCGATCCGTGACTTTGGTCGGGCTCTTTCGGTTTCAGAGCTTCAGTCCATAGTCCAGCCAACCCTCATTACCGGCATTGGAGCGACGCGCATACGGCACCTGTCACCACCGTCCCTTCTCACCTCAATGAGCATCATTATTGCGTTGCGAATCCTCGGCTTGAACATTGACCTGGTATATTCTGTCAAAGACTACTAGCTGGGCTACTGCCATTTCCTATTTGTAACCACTAGCCCTTAATCGCCATGGCCGCTGCTTGTTAGGCCGCCGCTTGATCGCCCATGACTGGGCTTGCTGGCACCTTGTGGAATTCACATACGCAGTTCACATAGCTTCATACGGAAGGATACACCCAGTCGCATCAACCCGATTTCCCCGGGTGTCCATCTTGGTGTCGCAAATTGTCCTTGTCACCCTAATTGATCACATTGGCATTCAACACTGCCACATCGTGAGTTCGGCGGCGCTGATGTCAGTACGTGAGAACTTTTCAGTTTTCTCAAAGCTAGGACAATTGGTTGTACACTAGCAACAGCATTTTGATTTAACTGAGCGGCTATCTACGGTGTCATCATGATTTGGTATTTACTATATCCACTCAGAGGGTAGGTTGACACTCGTACAACATGAGATCATTGGTTCATCGAACAGAAAGATGTAGCTATGGATTGCTAATCAGTTTCCAGAACCACTGAGCCTCCTGAGCTTGCGCCGACGCACCCTTTGCGCATCGCTTTTGCCAAGTATGGCCGATATGTGGCTTGCCATGTTGTCATGGCTGTTCTCATCTCGGTCACAGTAGCTACGGTTCTCATCTATCCCATTCCGTACTTGTTCACGCGCGACTTCGTCAACGGCGCATCTTACGTGCCTCATCATGTCTGGACCGTGGCTCAACCTATCACTTATGATGCTACGATTGAGCCGGACATCATTATGAAGTCCATATGGGTGCACTCTAGTTATATGGAAACGCTCAATACCGATTTACTCGCTTCAATGTTGGACCTTCAAAATGAACTCTTGGGCAATACCGAGAACTTCAGTCCACAGCAAACGCTTGAAGCAGGAGGAGCTGAGCTCGCAGATGGTTCCCTTACTGTAGCTCAACGAAACAAGTTGCATATTTCCAATGGACTCACTCCACAATCCTGGTTTTTCCATTCTCCATTGATCTATTGGCAATACTCTCGAAAAGAACTCTTGGCAGACCCTGATATTCTCTCAACCATAAATCATCGGAAGAATCAATCCAACTTTGCCAACACCACGCTTCGGCACTCGGTGGTCTTCAGTGGGAAGCGGTTCGAAGATAGGCGCTTAGTCGCCGCGGATGCGATCGTCATCACTTTGCTTTGCCTAAAAGATTCGCCTATGAGCAATGAATGGGACAAAAACTCCTTAAAGCTGCCCCAAAAGTTCTCAAATGAGTTCGATATTTATCCGTCGGACGGCTGGTCTGCAGGAAGCCAATTATACGAGTTTCAGTTTCGACCCATGTCAGCCAAGGATATTGTCAGTCTGGGTTTAGCGTACGGTCTGGCTCTTTTCTACTTTATGATGAACCTGTCCAAGCTCAGAGCTGTCAAGTCTAAAATTGGACTGATTATCACTATCATCACGCAGATAGCCTTCTCCATCATGTCCAGCTTCACGATTTGTGCCATATTCAAATTCGACCTGTCCCGGATCCCACAAGCCGCATATCCCCTGGTTGTTCTCTCCATGAGCTTGGAGAATATACTTCGACTGATCAACGCAGTCATTCTCACCCCCTTCGAGGATTGCACGAGTAATAGAATTGGCTATGCATTTGGTCAAACTGCGCATACGGCTCTAGCTAGTTCCATGCAGAATGTTCTTATTCTCATGGGACTATCTCGGGTGGTCTCTCCGGGCGTCTCTGCGTTCTGCGTCTTCGCTGCCGTCGCGATTGTGTTTGACTTCTTCTATCTGTCAACTTTTTTCCTGTCGGTACTGAGTGTGGATGTGAGACCAATGGAGCTTGGCGACGCTCTGGCGAAAGCAGCTTTGCGGCAAAGTCGACGGAAGTATGGTGCTCAGAACAGTGCTACATGGACTGATAGCCTCTTTCAGGGGAAAATTGCATGGTCCACCCGAATTGCTGGCACAGTCATCATGGTCGGATTTGTGATCATCGCTCAGTGGCATTTCTTTGGTGATGATCACGTGTTTCATCACCTTTGGCGGCTCTTCAGGTCTTCTGAGCAAGGTCAGAGGTCACGCAGCTCCGAAGCAGCATTTTTACAAGGACTCCATCAGGCGAGAAATCATGCTTCTTGGATACGCAACCAAGACCACGAATCAGCCCAAGAAGTGATACGGCTCATCAAGCCGAAGGCTTACAGTTATGTGGCCAGGGTTTTCGAGCCTCTCGTATTTGTCAAGAAAAATTCGGATCGAATGCCTCACAGCAAAGAGCCAACACTCTTACCTGCAGCCTACGACTTCGTGCACCACCAATTATCACGATTCATTCTCATCGTTGCCCTCATCATAGCAGCACTACGGCTGCTGATGAATTTTCTTTTATGGGGTGAGGACGATACCGAGCTCAAGAATCACGATGATCAAACAGACGCTTCAATGCTGTCCATCAAGTCGCTTGGCAAAGGTCACGTTCTCGATGTGGCGATGCTGAGCAAGTCAAAATCCGGGCATATTGTGTCCGCCGGCCTTGACAGAGTCGTCAGAGTCTGGGATATCCGGGAACCTGGAAGAAGTTATGTGGTGGCCGATGGCGATGAAACAGACATATGCCCGTTTCCGATATTATCCATGGCTATTGACGACACATCAACATGGTTAGCTCTGCTATCAACATCAAGGGTATCTTTCTGGAACCTCGCCAGTCTGAGCTGGGCTGGCTTTGTACCTCTGGAAACATCTGCGAAGCGCCCAGCTGCATTCTTCTTCGATGCCAAAACGGATGCTGAGACACCTACCATAGTGATTGTTCATCATAATGGCACGCTGGTGGAACTTACGGCTGGCGATCAAATTGCCAGTAAAGTAACAACAATATGTGACGAAAAAATTGCTCTCGCGCGTACTCTCGTCAAGAAAGGTAAGATGATCATCTCTCTCGCTTGTCCATCGCTTATTATTCAATTGGTGAGCATCACTGTTATCTTGAAAAGGATTGAACTAATGAACATCGCCTCACTGCAGAAGACCTTCAACTCTCGCCCTGTATTATCATTGTGTCAAAGCAAGGAAAAGTGCACATTGCGACTAAGAAGTCATCTTTTTGGGAGGCTCAACACTTGAAGCTGGATCTTCAGGGCGCAACCGAGATATTTCAAATCGTGACGCTATTACCTCTGGGGCTTTTTGCTCTGGCTGGGAACGACAAAGTGAGTTTTGTAGACATCAAGAACGGTCGCATAGTGTGGACTTTCAAGACCGAGGGGATGAGTCCTAAATCGCTGCAGTGCACCTACACAAGCTATCTTGCCCCCAGGGCACACACCGAAGGACTCACTTCACTGACACTCTGTTATGCTGCGGCTGAATCAAGAGACTGTGTTATCCAAACATATCTCCCTGCCGGCGATTCAGAGGCCATGTACTTCCGACCGCCCAAAGATGGTGCGGGAGACGTTGATGATAAGGACGAATCCCTGACGGAGTTGAGAAAGCAGGTCAGGAATCCCGGCGCTTGGCAGGTTCTCTCAGATGGCAGCGTTGTCGGTATAAGACGGGTCAAACCTCGTGAAAGCCAGGCACAGCCGACGATGGTTGGATTGCGACGACGGCACGTAGCACAGCAGCGACAACAGTATTCCTTTGCAAGCTGGGAAGTATGGGTGACATCCCCATGTGGCAAACCAAGCATAGAAGAGTGTCGAAGTCTCTTGGATCAAGGCGAGGAGTCTAATCATTTGGTGGTGTCCGAGTTGGGACCTAAAGTCCCAGTTGGCTTGCGCTCCGTGGCTTTTGCCTTTGGCAACGTCATCAAGCTTGCGACAACAGGAGGCCATGAGCGGTACGGTTCTGATACGGGAGATAATGGCTATGAGTCGTTGATAAATACGGCAAGCAGACGGCGCAAGGGGGCATCAGCATTCAGACCAAGGGTGTCAAGCTGAGATGATGAAAGTGTGTTAAGCGGGAAGTTGTTTGTAGGATATACGTTTACATTGTGCGATCGGTGATGAAAGGTCTTGAGAACAGCATCAGGGTTGATTATGATGCAGACTTGTTCTTCTGGTGTCATTAGTGACAGCAACTCCGCTTCACTCAAACCAGAGCGAATTCGAGAGGCGAAAACATATACTTAAAGTGAAGCATGTAATTCATGCAGTCCTCGTTGGGTAGCATCACGGCTGTTGCATGTGGACATTTTGCTCAGATGCGTGATGTCTGCAGAAATTTAAGTTCTTAGCGAAATATTCCATGAAGAAAGACGACTTCGTGCGTACTAGACAATGTCTCAATGTCTTAGACAATTCGCGGACGAAACAACCAGTAGTAGGGCTGCATTGTGGTAGTCAATACGGAGTAATTGCACGTCACTTCACGAATTTGCATATTTAACTTCAAAGTCATCGATCATAAATGGAGCGACCTAATAACTCACCTACCTATTATAAGTCTATCGAGGTTCCCAACTACGACGTCATGGTCGTGATCCACGGAGTACGACGCGAATCCTCGACTTGCTTGCTGCCGCTCCTAAAGCCGGCGTTGCCCACACCGCCTTTCGCATTCAACGCCAGGCACCTAGATTTTCCTGTGTGACCCAGAAACGGAGTTGTCCTGGCGGAGTGTGAGGAGGGTTGGCGTTACCCGCGAAGGAAAGGGACAAAAAAAATCGGGAGGCTGGGGAATCAACAGGCGACGCCCAGTTGATGTGTCGTTGTGGGGGGAGGCTGAGGGCCACCGGGTCGCATGAAGGGCGGCCAGAACTAAGACTACAACTGTGAGTCCGATTGCATTGTGACAGTTGTTCGTGCATGGGACGAAAAGGCTTCTGGAGCTATTGTTTTGATGGGCTAAGTGGTTGATGAGGCTTTTTGGGCATCAAGCTGGTGTGGTTTTCGTGAGGCGGGTTGTGGACGCAGACACTATTCTCGGTGTAAGCAAACGGCTAGGTTGTCGATGATTAGGACTATTCATTTATTCATTCGGGATTCCAGATGGCCGCTCTTGGCTGGCTGCCTCCAAGCTGAGAGCGAGGATGTATGAAAATCGAAAATGGAATATCCATCAGAGTACGGAGTGCGGACTGTGTACTGAGCTAGCCAAGTGCTTGCCACCTCTAACACCTGCCAATATCCAATCTCAGTAGGAGCAACTGCTGGGCACCTGCCCAGCTTTCGGGCCACCAGTTCGCAGTTCGCAGCAGGCACAGAGGAGTGTGTCTGTTTTTTTGTTTTTTTGCCTTTTCCTTTTTCGTCTCAGATCTTTAATGACCATCTCGATAACGAACAATGGTCCTATTACAGAATTGTCTTGATTCATCGCCATCGTAGCCCGCCAGCCCCTTGCTAGTGATCTTGTGCTGTCTTTGGTTAATTACCCGTTGTTGATCTGTTCCAACGCAGCCAGAATCCCAGGCCAGCCACCGTTTTTGTTGCTATTCTGTGCCGTACGAAGCGCTTGAAGCTGGCTCGCGTCAAGGTCGTCCCCGTTCATCTGCGCCTCTCACGTCCAATCGAATCCTCTTGGCACAACTCACCTTCAGAACTTCTTCTCGCCATTGGGCTTGCTGGCCAGACTCTGTCGGCTGTGAATCTCTGGCCATTGGCTCCCTCACGCGCTGAACTAATTACACAAACCCTACTCTTTGTTTCGCTCCCATTGCTCGCCAGCGACCGGAGACGGGGACCAGCTGCAATCGACAAATTGCATTGCACAGGGTTTCGTGGCGGATCCGCGGCACTTGAATTTGGCGCTGGACTTGCTCTCTCACACTTGCGCTTGCACAGACTCGCGACTTGGACCTGGACCTCGACTTGGAACCGGAGCTGGACCTCGACGTGCTGGACTCTCACGAGCCCTTCCTCTTCGTCAAACCGGACCCACTCCATTCGGCTGCCCTCCGCTTGCCCGTCCGCCTCTCACGACGATCTCGTATTGCATGATCTTAATCTCGGCTCGCCACTGCTGGTGCTGGTGCTGAACGGGTTCTGAAGCACGCATTCAAGCATCAAAGTGCACGACACCGCCGCCATCGTCGTCCCCGCCGAGGCTGGTTCTAGAGCCCCAACGGCCTCATTCGCCCTTCCGTTGAATGAATGCCATCCCAAGACGCTTCAATACTACAATTTCCCGGGCTGTGACACGGAGAGCTTGAGGAACTGAGGAACCTGACACTCCTGCCACGGGCTCACTGACCCTCTCATGCGATCTGCGGTCCGGCTTTGTCTGCAATTGCGGTCGTCGACGCTTCACACCGACGACTACGGC